>CATLJT010000298.1:0-40349 GCA_949987775.1 Aproaerema taeniolella
AAAAAAAAATTGTGGGCACGTGCAAGAAGAACGACCACTCCGTGGAGATGTCCCAAGGGAAGCGTAAGGGCGACTGCGTGCCCCCGTGCGCTCCGAAGCCGCTGCCGTGCGCCCCTCCCCCCGGCTTCACTCCGCCGCCCCCGTCACCCCCTATCCCCGCCTGCGAGCCGCTCAAGGACAAACCCAAGGACGATGGCAAGAAGAAGAAACCGAAACTTTTCTCCCCTATCTCTGTCTTATTCTAATTCCATGTAAACTCATTGAAAGTTATCTGGTCATGCTCGTGTGTGTTGTTGTTTTAATAAAAACTTGCAAACTAACATGACTTTTTTTGTAAAATTCTTATTAAAATCCAGGAATGTTGCTGTTGGGACTAGGTTTCTGCGTAAGATTGTGATGACTGATCTGCTGGGAGGGATAAAAAAGTTTTCATTTTCTGCGTGTGAAATGTGGTATGAACAAGGGCTTAAAGCAAATACTTAACGAATTAAAAACAGTAGGTATGCCGGAATAGATAAGTTAAAAACACTACTGACCTATTTAAGAACTTTCTTCACCATTAAAATTCTACGTTATCCCTGAGTAACATAATCTACATAGTTTTACCGAATTCCCACGGAAACGCTAGAAACGGAAAGCTTGTAATATTTGTAAAGAGATTACTATGTAGTTGGCTGTATGGACACGTACTCTCTTTAGTCTGTATCTGTAGTGATTTTGAAGGATAAATAAAATTAGAGACATGGAATATGTGTGGCAACACATATGGGGCCATATCTCAGATTAATGAAATCCATTCTGTCCGATAGATGAAGTCTATTCTGAATGGATTTCATTAATCTGAGGGCCATATTTAAGAATCTATCTAACATTAATGTGCTAAGAAAATTAATAAATTAGAAGAAATACGGAAAGAGTTTAAGAATAAGCTTAAATTATCGTTTCTCTTATTTTCAGGTAATATTTTAGTTTTATGGAGTTATTTGTTTAGTTATGTTTGTAAACTTATTTGTAAAAAAACCTACTCTTTAAAATTAAATTCTCTTATTTTCAGAGCAACAAATACGTTTTATTCTTAACAAAAATCATCTTATATATTTAAAATCGCAGGTCCTACTGACTCATCAACGCCCAGCCCGAAGAATTAGTCAACAATCTGGAACGACTCCAGAATGTGTGCATCCGCTTTTCTTTCGGTCTACGCAAATTTGATCACGTAGGTGTATCGGAGTTCCGTGCTAAGCGGAAATGGCTACCCATTAGCAATCGCAGAGAGTCCCATACACTTTCCTTGCTCTTCAAAATTCTTAACTCTCCATGTTTGCCAGTGTATCTGCGGGAAAGATTCCACCATAGTAGGTCTGAAATCAGTGGTGAGCGTCTGCGATCTGGTTTTAAACTTGCCCTCGGTATCCCGCCTGACTACTCGTACAGTCGCCATCAGATATATGGTAGCGGTCAAGATAATCAAATATTTCGGAGCAGCATCATATTTCAATATATTCGTTACGTTAGTCATGGGCTATAATATCGGACCATATAATTCGTCAAAAATTTAAGAGCAGCGACTTTTCAATAAATTCGTAACATACAATTATGTAAAGATATCGGAACAAACAGAAGTCAAAGGTATCTAAGCAGTCACGTTGATCATAAATATCGGAACATTTATGGAAAATATACCGTAAGTCTGTGTCACATAGTTTATAGTTGCGTTACTGTGGACCCATGAAAAAAGGGTTTCTGACACGCATCAGTAATATGCTGACAACAATTTGAATTAAGAGGTAGTTTGTTGTGACATTTTCCGGAAAGAGTGTGGACAAATATATTTCCGTCTCTTTCGCAAATTGGTCAGATAATACAAATATTCTTAACTAAGGCTGGATGTTCGGTTATATTAGTGGGCATAGATACAATACAAAAAATTACTTCATTGTACACAGAACAATTTACAGAGGAGTACAAATAAGAGAATAAGTACAAAAGTTATTTTTTTATTTAGATTAACCTCTTCATTTTTTGTTTGAAGTCGGTTAATAAAACGAAGTATTGTCTTTGAAAAAATTTAATCGAATCATTATCTATACATTTATAAAGAGGAAAGATTTGATTGTTTGTTTGTTTGTATCGAATAGGCTCCGAAACTACTGGACCGATTTGAAAACTTCTTTCACCATTACAATCCTACATTATCCGGGATGGACATAGGGTAAATGATTTTCCCGAATTCCCACGGGAACGAAGTCCCGTGCGGGAAGCTAGTAATATATATTTTTGATTTTCATTTTACATACATACAGTTTAAACTAAGAACCCCCCTTTTTTGAAGTTGATTAAAATACTAAAACCTTTTCCTAAATGTAAAAATACCCGACTGCACACTAAAAAATATTATTATGTCTTTATCCCGTGGGACTTTTAGGATAAAATGTATCCTATGACACTCCCGTAATCAAGACAAATCTAACGATACCTCATACATCAAAATCCATCAAGCCGTTTAGGCTACAGGAGGTCACAAAGGAAAAGACATACATACATACTTACATACACTCGAAAAACATTACCCTCCTTCTTTGGCAGTCGGGTAAAAATACTTTTCTAAAAACTGCATTAAAATCGGTATAGCCAAACGCGAGATAATCGCGGACAAACATACATACATACATACAGGTCAAACTGAGAACCTCCTTTTTTTTGAAGTCGGTTAAAAAGTGGACGTCCAATACAACCCAATAGTGTTCAACAAAATCATAATTGACAACTTTGTCAATAAAGTAACGAATTCAAATTTAAACTATGTGACACAGACTTACGGTATATTTTTTCCATAAATGTCGGAACCTTTTGTTCATGGGTCCACCGTAACGCATTTTGAACTATGTGACACAGACTTACGGTATATTTTCCATAAATGTTCCGATATTTATGATCAACGTGACTGCTTAGATACCTTTGACTTCTGTTTGTTCCGATATCTTCACCTAATTGTATGTTACGAATTTATTGAAAAGTCGCTGCTCCTACATTTTTGACGAATTATATGGTCTGATATTATAGCCCATAACTAACGTAACGAATATATTGAAATATAATGCTGCTCCGAAATATTTGATTACCTTGACCGCTACCATATATCTGATGGCGACTGTACATACCCTTTCAGCTCGGAATACAAACTTAACAAAATGCCAACCGCTCTCAGGAAATGCCAACTTCTTGAAACGCCAACTTATTGAAATGCCAACTTCTTGTAATACCAACTTCTTAAAATGACAACTTTTCCTAATGAAATGTAGGAGTGGTGAATAAAACTTACTTTCAATTTTTTAAATTTTGAAAACAAACATTTTAAAATATCACAAAAGTAGTTTCTAATTAAATACGAATGTTGACTATATCATCTCATTTTACCTTTTAGAATCTCCATTTAGTGTACAAATGTTTAAAATAATGAGCACTAACAGTGTAATACGTTTTTTTACACCATACTGATCTGAAGTCAAAGGTTTCGCTACAGCTGAGAGCAGTTTTTCTAGTGGAGGGCCCTTAGAACAAAAATCGCCAAAACCTCAGAACCCAGTTCCACCGAATGAATTTTCGTGAAACTTTTTTTATGGTATAAATAATAAAGTTTACCCCTCAAAATTTGCCGATCTCAAATTTAACTGGTATTTAAGAATTCCCATACGAAAGAAAAACCGGATTTTTTTACCTACTGACAAAGATTTCCACGCAAAATTAAAACTATTGAAGTTGTAACTTTGATATTTTGCAAAGATGATCTTCAAATATTGTGAAAGCTTACCTAAAAGAGATTACTCGGAATTCCCATGGGAACGAATTGTAGGGCGTACGCTAGTTCATATTGTAGACTCTGTTTAATAAGTAAACCGTCGTGGAATAAAATGGAAACTACTTGTTGATTTGTTTGGCAATACAAATCACTCATTTGTCAAGAAGACAAACTTGACACGGCTTTGTTTACTGCGATAATTTTGTGTTTTCTTCGTCAAATTTTAATTATAATTATGTCGAACAGTGGTAAAAATTTACCCAGTACCGTTAGGAAAATTATATTTAACATCATAGGGTTTTGCCAGCAAGAAAAGGCAGCAAAACACACCATAACCGACCTTAACAAGATCACTGAACGTGTTGCAGCTATGTGTGGTATGTGGAATTGTTTCACAGTTTTATTTCAATATTTATAGACTTCCCACCAGCTCCCAGGTAATTTCAGGTCCCTGGCTTATAGAGATCTCAACAAAATTTAAGTGTTTCACGTAAATATAAAGTATTACGAAAATATTTAGTTGAATTTGTTAGGATCAATAGCCCGAGTAAAGAATTTTGATACTTTATATATTGAATGATAATATGTATGTTTATTTTTGTGTAAATAAGGCTAACTTGAGTTTTTTGTGCCAGGTATTAATAAACAAACTGTAAGTAAAATAAAAAAAGAAGGTTCGACCAATAATGGTGTGTGGCATACTCAAGCAACACACCGTAAAGGCAGACCGAAAAAAGTTATAACTGATGATTTTGATAAGTGTGTTATCCGGAACAAAATTCGAGAGTTTTATGAAGTAAGAAAGGAAGTTCCGACTTTGAGAAAACTGCATCGGGTTCTCAAGGAGGACATAAACTTTTGCGGTAGTGTAGCTACTTTATCAAATATTTTGAAACAACTGGGTTATTCCTACAAAAAATGTCAGTCGAAACGAAAAATTCTTACTGAGAGACATGATTTAGGGGCATGGCGTGCTAAATACTTGCGAACAATCAAACGCTTAAGAGAAGCTGGTAAACCCATAATATACGTTGATGAGACGTATATTCATACGTCACACGAAGTCAATAAGTGTTGGCAAGGCCCTGATGAATCTGGTGTTTCGAAAGCGATTTCCCTTGGTCAAAGATACATTGTAGTTCACGCAGGCAGCAGGGATGGATTTGTCGAAAACTGTT
Source organism: Aproaerema taeniolella (assembly GCA_949987775.1). Classification (NCBI taxonomy): domain Eukaryota; kingdom Metazoa; phylum Arthropoda; class Insecta; order Lepidoptera; family Gelechiidae; genus Aproaerema; species Aproaerema taeniolella. The sequence goes on from CATLJT010000298.1 coordinate 4,978, forward strand.
TGCTGGTTTATAAAACTAAAAGTATTTTAGCGAATTACCACCATGACATGAATCAAAACAATTTCACTAAGTGGCTAAAAGAAAAACTGTTGCCAAACTTGTCTACGCCGTCTGTCATTGTATTAGACAATGCGTCGTATCATTGCGCACGCATTAATAAGCCCCCAACTAGCAAGGATAAGAAGGATATTTTAAAAATATGGTTGGAGTCTAATGGAGTAGATTATCCTGCTGACGCTCTTAAAGTAGAACTTTTAGACTTAGTAAAAAAAAATAAAGGGGAACCACTTTTTGTAATCGATCAAATAATTGAAGAAAATGATCAGACTCTCATCAGATTGCCCCCTTATCATTGTGACCTTAATGCAATAGAAATGATCTGGAGCCTTGTCAAAAGACAAGTTGCATCAAAAAACATCAACATTTCAGCTAAAAACTTATTACCAATTATACATGAATGCTTTGAAAATGTCACTGCAGAATATTGGCGAAAAGAATGTGATCATGTTCTGCATGTAGAACAAAAATATTGGGATGAAGACCGCTTAATTGAAAACGAGAAAGAATTTATTATCCATGTAACCGATTCAAGCAGTTAAAGTTCGGAAGAAGATGATTCTTTGGATATGTCTGTCAATTCCAAAAGTGATTATACTATGTCTGGCGTTGAATATTTAGAATCGGAGTTTGACTATGGTTCTGATCAGGAAGAATAAATAAAATAAATAAATCGTATTTACAAATTTAAATGATTGAAATCAAAGAACTCGAACAAATAAATATTTGTTGACCTAATCTGATACACTACATTCTTTTGTATTTTTTTTTAAATTAGAAGCAATTTTAAAGCCTTGCAACACGCCAACAAAGCTATGATAGACTTCGATTGGCATTTATTTATAAACAATATTCTCTTACTACTGTTCCCAAACGGTTTGATGAGTTTAAGCGTGAGCGCAGTAATCTATTGTCTTGGAAATGTTCAGAACAAGAAAAGAGGTTCGAACATTTTTGTATGACGCCTGGCTTGCCTAAAGTTGCAAGTACATACAAGTACATAAAAAGTCACGTTTTTAATGTACACGTATAAAACATATGCCAATCGATAGAAAAATAATTACAAACAACAAATACTGATTGACAAAATGTCGTAAGTGATATACTTTCTGAGTAATTTCAGTTTGAAAATGTAAAATATAATTAAAATAAAATAATCGTTTTAACTGATTGAAAAGTCCATTTTCATTATTTTAAAGTATCCCGCGTCATGACTAGCATTAAATTGGATTCTCGTAATATTAAAATAATAGGATAAAATGCAAAAAAATGTGTAAAATATGTTTTCGGTGAAATCAATATCAAACAAAATACTTACTAGCATGAGTCATCCATCAGTATTTAAAATCCATCAGTATTTATATCAGTATTAAAGAGTGTGGGGTGAGGGGATAAGTGTCACGAGCCGCATCTCTTCCCGTCCCCCTCTTTACCACTGTCAATGAACCACAGGGCTGTTCTTTACCGCGCCAGGAGGGCATGACTAAGCTTCTGTACGCATACTGTCACGTTCGTTTTAATAAAGAATTAATAAGACAGCATGCGTAGAGAAGTTTTGTCAAATCAAATCAAATCAATCAAATCAAATCATTTATTTGCTGAATATGAGTACAAAGATGGGCTTATTTTAAATTGTGGTTCTGTCATATTCGGCCACTGCCTGGCATGCAAATATTTCTAAACAATAATGGGTCTAAATAATTAAATATTAGTGAACAGTTAAAAATTATAAGTACAGTAAAATTAAATGTCAAAACACAAAAAAAAGCATAAAATAAAATAAAATGTCAAAACAAAAATTAATAAATAACATGTCAAAAGAAAGAAATTAATGGAAAATTAAACAAGTTACCAAATAAAATAATTTAAAATGTCAATCAATTAAATGTCAAAGCAATGTAAAATGTCAAATAATTAAAATATTAAAACTTGTCACAAATAAACTCATCAATTTTGTAGTACGCCTTATCTATAAGAAGTGCCAGTAACTTGTTCTTAAACATATTTGTTGTGTCCCTCCTTTAATAATAAGATCGATATTATATCGGCTCGCTGAGCGCATGCACCGCACGGCGGAACGTCCTCACTCGCTCCCGGTTGGCTTGCCACTGCCACCGCGCACCCGCCCCCCGCCGGTGCATCGCACGAGACGACAGATACACTACATCCCTTCCTTATCATTTATTTTTTAAATATTGTTATTTTTTTATTTGATAGTTATTCATGAATAATAAATTACGATTTAATTAATTGTCTTTATTCTCACTTCTAATTGAAAACAACTACTTACGAAATTAAGTTATACCTACACAAAGTAATCCCAGTTGTTAGTGAATTAAACTCTTTAAGCAATGAAAATATTCAACCAGAGTAATCAACAATCAACTTGTGTTTTCCTTCAACTCTTTTTTATTTATTTATTTTTAATTTTTTACTGATTTGATTAGTGTCATAACCTTCATCTTCGATATTTTCACTTTGTTCTATACAATCTTCTGTCCGTCAAAAACCGTCCTCTGACCTTCTACCTCCTTTAGGTGTACCTACCACGTTTCGTCTAATCAAAGTCCCAGTCTCATCGTTTCTTAGTTGAACGTCTCCGTTGTATTAGATTCTACAGTATGAGTCGTCGGTTCGAAATGTATACTCAATTTATTGTTTTTTTTTTATGTTCTTTATATTGGTATATACCTTGTCACCTGCTTCCAAATGATATTCTGCAGCACGTCTCTTCCGATCAGAGTATTGTTTCCCTTTTTCTTTTCGCCTTCAATGCTAGCTGCCTCTAAGTAAATGTACAATCCTCTCTTCCACTTCATCCATCGTACACTGACAGAGGTATCTTCCCCACCGTAATCAAATTTGTCCAATGTATACGGTTGTGCCATTTCGTTAGACGCCTACTTGGCTCAAACTCACTCAAACTCAAAAGTGTTGATTTTCATGGAACCTTACACAAAGTTTTGTTCAATTTTCTCAAATTTCAAAGGTTGAACACTAATGGGAATCCCATTATAGAAGCACATACACCGACCCACAAAAAACCTGTTACTTTGTGGAGACAACCGTCCCGCAAATCCAATCCATGCTTGCCTCGTAGTGTATACCAATGTTTGCCTATCACAATCCCTCCCGAACACCCGAAATTTTTTTTTTATATGAAAGACATATACTGGGACGCAAATGTCAATACATCCACTTCCCAAATCCAATTCCAAGAGACATTCCGGGCCCCATCCGATATATAAATATAAATCGCGCAGAACAAAGATACTAATAATGTCGGCAACTTTACCCCACAGTAAAATACCATATGACATTATAGGCTGTGAAAGTAACCAAAACACACGATTCCCGCGGCCTCAACATCCGACAACAGCTGACGGATCCTTTCAACCACGCAAACCGCCAAACTGAGTCTGCTTGTGAGGACCCCACTAAAGCCCCGCACCAAGAGAGATACCCAAGAACACAGCAGACTCTACAACCTCCAGCCCCTCATTCCTAAACTCCACACTGCTAGCAATTTGTCTAACACCGGGCAAGCCAACTCAACACACCACGTTTTTTTTTTTTTTTCATTCAAGAACAGGCCATTTACATTGAACCAATCAACCACCTCAGAGGTCACCGTATTCTCGCCGTCACATTCAGAGTTTCTTTCCACTTTAAATAAGAGTGATGTATCATCTGCAAACAATATACGACCACATGGGCCTCCTTAACAAGAAAAGGCAAGTCTCCAATGTACACGAGAAACAAAAACGGCCCCGGAACCGAACCCTGTAGGACGCCCTCACAGATATGGACCCAGGCGATCCAGTGCCGCTAACCTCAACCTTCCGGAATCCATCACTGAAACAAGATTCCAAAAGCCTTATGCCATAGTGATGCAATTCTCCGATCAGAGTCCCATAGCTAACACAGTCGAAAGCCCCGGACAAATCACAGAAGACTCAAAGGCATCAAGTGAATCCTCCCAGGCCCCAAAATGCGACGAATGAGCCCAACACCGGCACCGGCTGCTGAGCGACCCCGCGCGAATCCAAATTGATTAATATTCATAAGGTTATTAGCGTAAAAGTGAGTGGTAATTTGACTAAGGATATATTTTTTTTAAAATCTTGCTAAGTACTGGTAGTATTGAAATCGGACTAAAGTTGGTGGGATCAGACGTACCACCAGCTTTAAACAGAGAAATTACTTTACTGTTTCATCAAAACAGGAACAATTTTAAAAGTTTTAATAATTTCAATCTAATGTGTGAAAAACTTTTTAAACTCTGCAGCAATAGGTAGGTACATCGGATGATAAGATTTTACATTAATATTAAGCTCAAAATCAATGTTGTGCGCCTTAACTGTTCCAGTTTCACTACTTATAATTTTCCATGAAGTCTTAATGATATTATTACTATTTTTGATTTTGTTTCTGACAAACATAACCTTCGCCACACACACGTTTAAAAGTTTAGGAATAAGCTCTAACTACTCACTATAGAGATCATACAGCCTTTCCCCGCTTTTTCCAATTCCCAATGTCGCCCAGTCACTAACTTCAAGGAGTCTTTAACTTTTAGTGTCTTAGCTTTAAACACAATGTCAAATTATTGCATAGGTAAACTGAGTACAGAATTTTAAAGTTTGTTAGGATCATCACTCTCAAACCTTAGATCTGGTAATTTGGTGATTATATTACTTCTGTAATTCTCAAGGCTTAAGTCACTAATAGGCACATATTTTATACCTATTTCTACAGCCTCTCCACGGAGCGCAGAGGAAACTAGCTGGCCTGAGTAATCCGACGGTAACTTATGGATGACAGATTTTTCTAAGGGATCAAAATGTTTATAAATATTATCAAGACAGATTTTAGAAGTTGCGATTTTAGATCTTAGAAGAAAAGATTGAGCAAATTATAGCACTTAAACAAGGATCTGATTCCTTTACTAAGAGAACAATCTCTAGTAAGTTAACTTTAAAGTCTCCACAAACAAAAAACGTTTTTTTATTATTATTACCTATTTTGAATAATGCTTCCTCCATGATTTTTTGCAAAGGATTCGTGAGTGGTAATTTGACTAAGGATATATTTTTTTTAAAATCTTGCTAAGTACTGGTAGTATTGAAATCGGACTAAAGTTGGTGGGATCAGACGTACCACCAGCTTTAAACAGAGAAATTACTTTACTGTATCATCAAAACAGGAACAATTTTAAAAGTTTTAATAATTTCAATCTAATGTGTGAAAAACTTTTTAAACTCTGCAGCAATAGGTAGGTACATCGGATGATAAGATTTTACATTAATATTAAGCTCAAAATCAATGTTGTGCGCCTTAACTGTTCCAGTTTCACTACTTATAATTTTCCATGAAGTCTTAATGATATTATTACTATTTTTGATTTTGTTTCTGACAAACATAACCTTCGCCACACACACGTTTAAAAGTTTAGGAATAAGCTCTAACTACTCACTATAGAGATCATACAGCCTTTCCCCGCTTTTTCCAATTCCCAATGTCGCCCAGTCACTAACTTCAAGGAGTCTTTAACTTTTAGTGTCTTAGCTTTAAACACAATGTCAAATTATTGCATAGGTAAACTGAGTACAGAATTTTAAAGTTTGTTAGGATCATCACTCTCAAACCTTAGATCTGGTAATTTGGTGATTATATTACTTCTGTAATTCTCAAGGCTTAAGTCACTAATAGGCACATATTTTATACCTATTTCTACAGCCTCTCCACGGAGCGCAGAGGAAACTAGCTGGCCTGAGTAATCCGACGGTAACTTATGGATGACAGATTTTTCTAAGGGATCAAAATGTTTATAAATATTATCAAGACAGATTTTAGAAGTTGCGATTTTAGATCTTAGAAGAAAAGATTGAGCAAATTATAGCACTTAAACAAGGATCTGATTCCTTTACTAAGAGAACAATCTCTAGTAAGTTAACTTTAAAGTCTCCACAAACAAAAAACGTTTTTTATTATTATTACCTATTTTGAATAATGCTTCCTCCATGATTTTTTGCAAAGGATTCGTATGAGGAATTAGGCGGTGTGTACACGTTTAATACAATAAGCTGCTCAAGCTCTATACAGGCTATTAAAGTAGTGCGCTCAACAGACAAGCTTACTATGTCATTATGTTCTTTAAATTTCAAATTGTTACGAGCAAATATAGCGGAACCTCCTCGGTTGTCTAATGATGACCCTGTTCGTTAAAAGACAACTGTTATTTTATTATTCCTAAGAATCATTATTTATTGATTTTTTTAAATGTATTTAGTTAAGTAGGTTAGGTATATAGTATATATTAATTTATTTGTTCATTGATCTATTTTTAATTTTTTTTATTTATCAACTTATTTATTTTAACTGTATTGTTATTCCTCAGTACGCATGCCACAAGTGCGGACGGATGTGTCACTCTAGAATCGGTTTATTTAGTCACGAGCGGCGTTGCTGATCTCACACAGTCGCTGCCCAAATCATCCGTCAAGATGCAGAGGCCTATGATGATGATCATTATTATTATTATTTTCACCCTATAACTGGCCTCCACCTATTGTGCTTCTACTGCCAGATTATGGCAACCACTTTGGACCACTTAATGCGTATGCTGCCCGGACCAGGGCCATCCTTTTTTATGCACTCCAATAAGTACGTATGCTGCCCGGACCAGGGCCCTCCTTTTTTATGCACTCCAATAAGTACGTATGCTGCCCGGACCAGGGCCATCCTTTTTTATGCACTCCAATAAGTACGTATGCTGCCCGGACCAGGGCCCTCCTTTTTTATGCACTCCAATAAGTGCGTATACTGCCCGGACCAGGGCCCTCCTTTTTTATGCACTCCAATAAGTGCGTATACTGCCCGGACCAGGGCCCTCCTTTTTTATGCACTCCAATAAGTACGTATACTGCCCGGACCAGGGCCCTCCTTTTTTATGCACTCCAATAAGTGCGTATACTGCCCGGACCAGGGCCCTCCTTTTTTATGCACTCCAATAAGTGCGTATGCTGCCCGGACCAGGGCCCTCCTTTTTTATGCACTCCAATAAGTGCGTATACTGCCCGGACCAGGGCCCTCCTTTTTTATGCACTCCAATAAGTGCGTATACTGCCCGGACCAGGGCCCTCCTTTTTTATGCTAACATGAATGACACAAAAAGAAATTAAAATAATGTACAGACAACAGCAGCATGTCCGAGTCAGGCTACTAATTCGCGCCACAAAACGCGGTACTATGACAAAACGGTTAAAAACTTGAAGATTAACATGTACAACCCAATCTGCTGTCGTGTGTACAAACTTAGCCCCACCCAGGCATAAACTAATATTCCGTCCGAAATATGAAATGTAATTTCAGTAAGTACAGTGTAATGAAGTTAACTAAAATAGGTAGGTACTAATATTAGCTACTCCATTATTTATTTTACTTCTTAAACTGATTTATTAACTCACTATTTCTAAAAGAGGTAGATGAAAATATTTTTTGATAGCTATTACATTAATTCTAATAACGGAGACTTCTTGATTTGCCTGGCCTATTCCTAGGATTATACCATATTGTACCCTACAAAATGTAAAAGTAGGTACCTAACTTACTGCGTATCCTTATTTTATTAACTTCACTATTTTCCCCTTTTTACATAATGAGATCATTTCTTTTTGTGTATCCACGTAGTTAAAAACTCACAATTAATCCTCGTCGCCAATGTTGTGTCCCTCCTTTAATAATAAGATCGATATTATATCGGCTCGCTGAGCGCATGCACCGCACGGCGGAACGTCCTCACTCGCTCCCGGTCGGCTTGCCACTGCCACCGCGCACCCGCCCCCCGCCGGTGCATCGCACGAGACGACAGATACACTACAATATTCATACTAGAAGAGTTCTTTATTTGTATTGGAATATTATTGTATAGCTTTGGTGCCATAAAAAAAAAACTTTTGTGCAAAAAAGAGGTTCTGGCGGGAACGACGCAGAGCCTTTCTTTGTGTCGTGTATTTCTGCTGTGCACTTGGGATATTTGCCGAAATTCGTGCAAATTACTTTTAACGAATTTGGCTACCTCGTATATGTACATACTTGGCAGTGTTAACAGTAGTGTTAACTTCGAAAGGTAGTGTTAACTTTTGAAAGTTAAAGGTTAGGTTAGGTTAGGTTTTTTTTTTTTTTTTTTTTTTTTTCAATTTTGGCCAGTGACCCCCTGATATAATATTTCAGGGTCCTTGTATTTATTTGTTTTTCGTCATTTATCTCTTTTTTTTTTTTTTTTATTAAATTGTTTACCTTAATAATCACAAAACATTGTCATAATAGAATTAAACATAATTGAAATATTAAAATTAAATGTAGGTTTTTAAGCCAGTCAATTTGAAATTAATTATAAAAAAATAATTATAATAATAATAAGACATTATTATTATAATTAGATTTTTATATTTATTGTATTAAAATTCAATAAATATAAAATCATAGTCATATATTATAACATTTCGTCATTTTAATAATTAATTATAAAAAAAAATTCTCATGTATAATAGATGTAAATTATAGTCATAAAATAAAACTGTAAAATAGTTCGGCACCTTTAAGTTAGGTTAGGTTAGGTTAGGTTAGGTTAGGTTAGGTTGGGGTGCTAGGTCAGGTAACCTCCACGAGCGCCCAGCCCATTGTCAATCCTCTTGAATCCGTTCGGGGGAAGGGCAATGAGTCTGGGACGGTGCACCCTGGGCATCGGACAACAACTTTTCTTCGGAATTCTTGTTGTCCGATGGCGAATTACCTGACACTGGCGCGGAACGGGACCGTTTTGGTAAGACCGTCCCGCGCAGAGGGCTCTCCACACATCTCTCTGATGAGCAGAGAGTGTCGTGGACGAGCAAGGGGGAGGCGAGCGGCACGAGAGTGCTGCTCGATGAGGGTGGCGTGCGTGCCAAGCGTAATTGGCACGCGCGAGGGGGGAGATCTCTCGCTGTTGACCGGAGCTTACTCCATCGTTGGCAGCGAGACATCTCCGACAAGTGTCTCCCCCTGTGGAATGGTATAAACAGGGGGAGACGCAGGGAGAGGTGCAGGAGGGGGAAGCTTACAGCGGGCTTCCCCATCCTCCGCAGAGGAGCTGGATGCATGAGAGGGGCTATAATGCGGGCTCCTTTCATGCGTCCTAAAAAGAGGCCTGGTGGCAGTCACAGGGGAGACTGTCATCGGAAAACAGGCCTCGCGATTGGAGGGCGTGCAATGTGTTCTGTGCACGCCTTCAAATGAGGCGGTAAATGCGGGGGTCAAATATTGGCCTCCCGCGAGATGGGGACCGCTTCCTTTTAGCGGTCCATCGCCCGGTGGGGTCACAGACGAATGCTAACGCGATACCTGTGGCCTCACCCAAGGCGGGAGAAGGAACACCTTGGGGTTTTAGTCGGTTCGAGTCCGACATAACCCTCCTGCTGCCCCTGCGGCGGGGGGGTATGCGTGGGCATTTCCCCAAGTAAAAAAAAAAAAAAAAAAAAAAAAAAAAAGGTTAGGTTAGGTTGGGGTGCTAGGTCAGGTAACCTCCACGAGCGCCCTGCCCATTGTCAATCCTCTTGAATCCGTTCGGGGGGAAGGGCAATGAGTCTGGGACGGTGCACCCTGGGCATCGGACAACAACTTTTCTTCGGAATTCTTGTTGTCCGATGGCGAATCACCTGACACTGGCGCGGAACGGGACCGTTTTGGTTAGACCGTCCCGCGCAGAGGGCTCTCCACACATCTCTCTGATGAGCAGAGAGTGTCGTGGACGAGCGAGGGGGAGGCGAGCGGCACTACAGTGCTGCTCGGTGAGGGTGGCGTGCGTGCCAAGCGTAATTGGCACGCGCGAGGGGGGAGATCTCTCGCTGTTGACCGGAGCTTACTCCATCGTTGACGGCGAGACATCTCCGACAAGTGTCTCCCCCTGTGGAATGGTATACTCAGGGGGAGACGCAGGGAGAGGTGCAGGAGGGGGAAGCTTACCGCGGGCTTCCCCATCCTCCGCAAAAGAGCTGGATGCATGAGAGGGGCTATAATGCGGGCTCCTTTCATGCATCCTAAAAAGAGGCCTGGTGGCAGTCACAGGGGAGACTGTCATCGGAAAACAGGCCTCGCGATTGGAGGGCGTGCAATGTGTTCTGTGCACGCCTTCAAATGAGGCGGTAAATGCGGGGGTCAAATATTGGCCTCCCGCGAGATGGGGACCGCTTCCTTTTAGCGGTCCATCGCCCGGTGGGGTCACAGACGAATGCTAACGCGATACCTGTGGCCTCACCCAAGGCGGGAGAAGGAACACCTTGGGGTTTTAGTCGGTTCGAGTCCGACATAACCCTCCTGCTGCCCCTGCGGCGGGGGGGTATGCGTGGGCATTTCCCCAAGTAAAAAAAAAAAAAAAAAAAGGTTAGGTTAGGTTAGGTTAGGTTAGGTTAGGTTTTTTTTTTTTTTTTTTTTTGTGTGTACATACGTTATACCTCTACTATGGAGCAGAGACTTTGTTTGCAGTACATGGATTTTTTGCTTTTATATTTTATTCATCCTTGCTTTGAATCGCGGCTCGAGAGCTCCGGATAACCTTTTTTAGTAGTTTTATCTTATTCTTATTTTTAGTATTCTATTTATACGTTTAACACAGGACAATGAATTCTCATTGGTTTGTTCTTTCTTTTACAGTTATATCTTTCATCCTATATTTTAAGCTACTTTATTTTATCATTACATTTGTTTTCTGATATTGCTACTTACTATTTATTATTTATAATCTATTTTCAGTGCTTATGTTGAACACAATATTATTATAATATTGAGTCAACATAAATTAATATCTATTTATTCCTTTCTATTGTTTTACTAACTACAAATTTACAATATTTCAGAAAAGTTTTTCTATCTCTACTTAACATTATACTTCCTATTGTATCTATTTTTAATCTTATTTCTAATGTTTGTTCCAGGTTAAACCTTTCGGAAGCATACAAGGGACATTCAAGCAGTAAATGGGGAACGGTCTCTTCTGCCTCAGGATCACAGATGCACGATGGGCTCTCTTTGCACTTGAAGCGATTCAAGTACTCTGAGAACCCACCGTGCCCTGTCATTGTCTGGGTTATTATATTATTGGGTTCCATCTTACGGACAATACTGTATGCTGCCACCGCATCCGGGAAGAAAATCTTTGTAATTCCTGCTGTGTCACCACTTTTGTACCGTTGGTTCCATTCGTCCAGCGTCGCCAAACGAATGCTTCGCTTGACGAATGAAACTGGGCACAAGTCGTAGTCAGGTATCCGTTTAGAACCCACAGCGGCCTCTTTGGCAAGGTGGTCTGCACGCTCATTTCCCTCCAACCCTGCGTGAGCTTTAATCCAATGTAACTTGATCCGCTTATTTCGCGAAAACGCGTCAGTTAAATTTCTCCTTGCTTTCACTGCCAGAGGATGGAGGGAGTTGAGGTTAGTTATTGTTTGAAGTGCCGCCATTGAGTCGCTGTAGATTCCAAACGTTTCTGTTTCATTATTTCTTAGGGTTTCTTCTGTCGCTCTGCACAATGCCAAGAGTTCCGCCTGGTAGACCGTGCAGTATGACGGCAAAGCAAGCTTGAGGGTCTTGGTTTCAGCCACACGGTTCCACATGGATAGTGCAGCACCGACCCTACCCTCAATCTTGCTGCCGTCAGTAAATATGCGGAGATCGTGGTCGCTATGACGGTCTAATTGTTCTTCGTCGCACAGGCATTCAAATTCCAGTCCAATGCGCTCGGCGGGATGCGGAGAACCTAAAGCGGGCATCGGTTTTTCGACGACTCTATCGCCCAGCCCTGGCTGGGGCACTCCCCTCTTAGCCTCGTAGAGAGTCGCTGCCTCTCGAATCCGCAAATCGAGTGGGAGTATCCCAGCTAGGATGAGCGCTGAATGTAGAGACACCGTTCTGTAGGCCTTACACATTTTCTGTGCAAAGCCCCTCTGCACCGCATTTAAGTGCTTCATAGTCATGAGTTTGGAAGTCGCTGGCGCCCATGCGCTGGCAGCATACGAGATAACTGGCTCTACAGCCGCCACGTATATAGTACGTATTACGTCCGGATGGAGACCCCAACTGACCTTCGCTGCTCTTGTCAGATGTTTGTAAATTGTCATCGCTTTTTTACAGACATTAGTAACGTGGCTATTGAAGGTCAGCTTGCTGTCAATTGTTAACCCCAACAGTTTTATCTCGTTAGTCAGTCGAACATTGACCCCGCTCATGCTGAGTCGTGGTGTGTCGTATTTTAGTTTTCTGGTCAAGACCATTGCATTAGTTTTATGGGCTGCAAATTTGAGTTTGTTCTGGACACCCCACTCCTCAACACGCACGAGGGCAGCGTTCGCCCGACTTTCTATTTCTGCAGCCTTGTCTCCGTCAAAGACGAGGACTATGTCATCGGCGAAGGCCTGACAGTAGTCCCCGCGGGCCTCCAACATTTTCAGCAAAGGATCTAGGAGGAGATTCCATAATATGGGCCCAGCAATGGACCCTTGCACACAGCCCTTTGTCGTCGTAGTGCTCGCCTCTTTTCCCCCATATCTTACAGTGACCTTCCTGTCGGCTAGGTAGTCGTCAATAACTCTTCGGATGTTAATTGGGCAATTGAATTCCGACAGTCTGAGTTTTATTGCGGGCCACCACGCGCTGTCGAAGGCCCCCTCTATGTCCAATGAGATTAATACAACGATTTTCTTCTGGTCAAGTTTAGTGCGAATGTGCTGCATAAGGACATAGAGGGAGTCCTCGGTACTACGTTGAGGCATGAACCCATATTGGCAGGTACTAAGATTTGGCAGGACATGGTGTTTGAGGCGAGCGACCAACATCTTTTCGTACAACTTTCCAAGAATTGGGAGGAGGCCAATAGGTCTATAGGACTTTGGAACTGAGTAACTCTCTTTGCCAGGTTTTTTCAGTATGACCACTATAGCCTCCTTCCAATGCCCTGGGAAGCTCCCGTACGTCAGACATTTGTTCAGCATCAAGAGGAATAGCTTCGGATCATTTGCAACCGCTTTCTGGCATATGTCTGCCGTAAAGCCGTCAACACCGGGAGCCTTTTTTGGGTTGAATGTATTTAGCGCCGAGTTTAGTTCTGTCATGGTGAACGGCGGGTCCCATTCCCCAGAATGATTACTGTCGTTCACTTTTTCAGCTATTTCTCTGACTCGGCTGTGAACCGCGCTATCGGTGCTGGCAGCATCCTCGGGGTAAAACGTATCTGCCAGTAGTCTAGCTGAACCTTCCATGTCCAGAGTCTCTCCATCCTTCACCAACGGACAATCCTCCTCTCTCTTAGTTGTTCTTGCTATAACTCTATAAATTCCCTCCCACACCGTTTCCCTATCCTGCTTCCCACAAAATAATTTCCAGCTTTCTGTTTGCGCCTTCATCACCTCATGTTCATATTCTTGTTTATGTCTTAGATAGTCCTCCACCACTACTGCTCTGCGGACTGATGCGGCACAACGTATCCTTCGACGTCTGGTAGCGACCTCTTTCTTCATAGATGCGAGTTTGTCGGACCACCACGGCATAGTAAGTGTTCCTTTTTGTTTCTTTTTCGGAATAGTATTATTACATGCTTCTGTTATTATGTTGTTGAAAATGTAGAGTCCTTTTTCTAAACTGTGTTTGTTGTTAATTTCTTGTATATATTTTATGTCAAAATTTTGGTCTATTTTTAACTGGTTCATTTTTTCATTAAAATGATTCCAGTTAGCTTTTTTAGTGTTGTAGAGTCTTGTGGTCCTTTGTATATCAGTGCCTTTTGATCTTACTAATTTAAGGTTAAATAATATGCCGTTGTGGTCCGCACTCGTAAGGTCTTCCGCTACTCTCCAATCCTCTGTCAAATCCAAGATGTTTGCAGAGCAAGCAGTGACGTCCACAAGGCTTGAGTATCTTTTGCCACCACGAATGGTGTCAAAAGTTGGCACATCTCCCACATTCAGTACGTGGAGTCCCATTTCAAATACCGCACTTGCCATTTTGTCTCCTCTCGGGTCTATAACCTTGCTCCCCCACCAGGTGCTTTTTGCGTTAGCGTCGCCACCAATAAGCACAGATTTCGCATTCAGGGTCGCCAGAATCCTTCTTAGTTGGTCCAAATATGGATCGATAGGCATGTCGGGCTCAAAGTAGAATGAGATCAGTGCAATTCTCCAGGCTAAAGTCTTAATCTCTACCACTACAATATTGCGGGTGGTCAGGTCTGGATGTTGTATGACATCAATTGTAGAGTCGAAGACGGCAATAGCGGCCTTGACCACTTCTGGACCCGCTTTCTGAAAAATTCTATATCCACTTTGAGCCTTCATGCCCTGAGCGCTACCCACATACGGTTCCTGGAATAGAGCCACGGATGTTTTTCGTTTGCTGGCTTCTAATAGTGCCTCGTTGGTGGCTATCTTCTTACGCTGCAAATTTGCTTGCATTATTCGGTAAGGGAGTGGTTCTTCTTGGATGCCCTTAGCAGTACGCCACGGATGCCCTAGCTAACTTATCCCATTTGATTCTTACCGGACATTCTTGGCTAAAGGCGTTGTGCTCTGTGTCCCTGATTTCAGCTTTGAAGCAGTTTCTGCAAGAAGGCCTCCCTCCCGCCATCATGTCAGCGCATTCGGTCCTCAGATGAGGACCGCCGCAGTGACTGCACAGGTCAGCCGCCTCCTTGCAGAACCGGGTTAGGTTAGGTTAGGTTAGGTTAGGTTAGGTTAGGTTAGGTTAGGTTAGGTTAGGTTAGGTTAGGTTAGGTTAGGTTAGGTTAGGTTAGGTTAGGTTCTGCCCACCATGATCAGCGCCATGGTGGATAGTGAGGAGGCCTGGCAAGCGGTGGCTTCCTTCAGCGACACAGTCATGTCGCAGAAGGAAGCGGCCGAGCGGGAGCGGGAAGACGCCATCGACTCGCTCCCCATTCGCCGAAGGAGGCTGGGGCGACGCCGGCGGGCGTATCTTATTGCGCTAGACCGTGCGCCGCCATGATGAGGACCCGCGGGCCGTGTATCGGGGGATCATTGCCCGCATCAAGGGTCCCGAGCTGGTGGGCTCCCTAAATGTTCCGGGGAGCCCTCGGAGGAGACGAGTGATGGGCACCACTCGGAGGAGGGCCTGAAAGGGCGTCCGCTGTCGTGGTCGCGGTTGTGTGCAATTGCGTTCCCGTGACCACGACAAAAGCGGGAAGGAGGAACATCTTTGGGTTTTAGTGGGTATACCGAATAACGGGAGTCCCACATAACCACACAACTCACCCCGAAAGTTGTGTGGTATGCGTAACGCATTTCCCAAAGTAAAAAAAAAAAAAAAAAAAAAAAAAAAAAAAAAAAAAGGTTAGGTTAGGTTAGGTTAGGTTAGGTTAGGTTAGGTTAGGTTAGGTTAGGTTAGGTTAGGTTAGGTTAGGTTAGGTTAGGTTAGGTTCACGGGCGCATGATTTCTACCCTGCGCCCAGAGAAGTCGAAGCGCACCGAGCGGAGCTACGCACGGTGCTGCTTGATCGGTGGAGTGAGAGGCTCGCCTCAGCTGAGGCAGGGCGCCGGACGGTGGAAGCGGTGTTCCCAGTAATGCAGGAGTGGTTGGAAAGGGAACACGGCTCCCTGACGTTCCGACTGACGCAGGTACTCTCCGGGCACGGCTGCTTCGGGGACTACCTGCATCGGATTGGACGGGAGGAGTCGTCGCAGTGCCATCACTGTGGTAGCGGCAACGAAGACTCGGCGCAACACACCCTAGCGGTGTGTACTGCTTGGGAAGCGGAGCGCCGGGTCCTAGTTGCAGATGTGGGTCGCGACCTCTCGCTCCCGACCGTCGTGAGATCGATGGTCCGGAGCGAGACGACGTGGCGAGCGGTGTTCTCCTTCTGTGAGACAGTAATGTCCCAGAAGGAGGACGCGGAGCGCGAAAGGGAAACTACGGCCACCTCCGCGACTCGCGCTAGGCGACCGCGGCGTCGTCGCAGGGTCAGAGATGACCTTCAGCGAATGCCGCCATGAGGGCCCGCGAGCGGCGGCTTCGGGGGAAGCTGCTGCGACTCGCATGCGGACCCAGGAGTAAGGCTTGCACTTAGGTGTTCGGTGCAAGCCTTGCGAAGGAGTGAAGGCTGGGGCCCTTGTCAATTTGGGACGGGGACGAGGACCTCACCTTTCAACAGAGAGGGGCTTGCCGTTGTGGTTATTCGGCGAGCAGAGCCGCTGGGCGACGCGGAAGAATGCTTCGGCGCACCCGCCTCGCCAGGATACGGCTGAAGGAGGAACACCGTGGGGTTTTAGTGGGTATACCGGCCTATACGGGAGTCCCACATAACCATCGGGTACCCCCCCGGGTCCCGGTGGTATGCGTAATGCATTTCCCCACGTAAAAAAAAAAAAAAAAAAAAAAAGGTTAGGTTAGGTTAGGTTCCCCCCAACGGATTCTTGCCTTGTCGTGGCGGAGGGGCTTAACGCTGCAGCGCTCGGGACTGTCGCTTTAACTCGACCGTTGCAGCGGAACGAAATGGAATCTAGCGCGTCGTTTCTGTCTGGATATTTCTGGACAGGCACTGGCTTTGGCCAGCGGCGGGCAACCCGTAACCCTTGGTGTCTGTGGTGGAACATTCTAGGGCCGGGGGCCGCTCCCAATTCCTTTGGGTGGGGCCGCGAGGAGACAACCTCTGTAAAAAATCCATTGGAGGGGGCGTAGTCGCCTGTCCTGCGCGGCAGTTCTTTAGAGGACTGTTGGGCAACCCGTAGCCCTCGGACGTTTCCAAGGAATGGGGGCCGCTCCTACATTGTAGGGGGGGCTGCGAGGAGACAACCTCTGAAAAAACCACTTAGGAGGAGGCGAAGAGCGCCTCGGGCGGCGGGTTCGGGGGCCATGAATTCATGACCTTTCGGACAGGCCTCGGTCACCGCCGGCAAACCTGTTATCCCAGACTAGGTGCTGTGGTCATGTCTCGCGGCCTAGTCTGAGACCAGGAGGCTTGCCTTAATTGGCTGGCCCAAGAGGAGACAACCTCACTAAAAAACCTCAAGTTCCTGGCGCTGGGGCACCTTCGGGTCTTAGCGCGGCGTCAGGGCACCTGTTCGCTAGAGCAGGTGGCGGGGGAGTATCTCCGTCGCTAGCGACCAACCCTGGGGTATTTCCCGCTCCCCAGTGGTATTAGGGTTACCCAGGTACAGGGGTCTCTGCCTGGGTGGACTGTTGTTTTTCCCCCATTCTCGTGGGATTTATTATGGAAAAAAAAAATTAATATTGAGGAAGAAATAGAAAAGAGATTAAAACATTATTTTGAAAAGAAAGACGTTGAAGTGGAGTGTGCTGAGGCACAGAAGGTTTCCGCCCTTAAAGTGGATGCAAAGTCCACGGAGATATCTGGACCGCTGCCGGGATCCACCACCCCGGAAGTGGCTCAGTGCTCTGGGCACGGCGCGGTCAGCGCCATTAGGCCCTGTGAGGGGCAGAATATTGGGAGTGATCTCCCGACTCTTAGCGGCAGGAGTCGGGAGCTCATCTCACAGATGGCGTCACTCGAGCGAACTCGGCATCTTACCGTGTCGCTCGAGCGAATAGACGTGTCAGCGGATCGTGCAGATGACAGCGAGCCTTGTAGCTCGCGTATGTCAACTGCCTCGATCGATTCGCTGTCGCAGGAGATCAGCCCCGGTAAATTTTGGGCTGACAGTGGCCGAAAACGGTCACAAAATGCAAGGACCGATGGGTCCGATCGCGGCGACTCCGACGAGGAACTGCGGCCGGCTCCTAAGGTTAGAGCCACCTCTCCAAAGAGAAGGGGCAGAGGAAGGCCCCCATCAACTGGCCAGTACGTAGGACTTGCCAAAACGAAGGAGCAATTCCTCAAAGCCCAGGAGGAAAATCTTGAGTTGCGGGCTCAGCTTGAGGTTGCCGAGTTGGCTCAGAAGGTTTTGCCCGAAACGGCAACGAAGTCCCCGAGTGAGTTGGCAGAACAACTCCAGAACTGTGCCAAGGTCATTAGTGAGGCTACCCGCAAGTCCTCCAACATGAAGGGCACCATGAAGGGTGCAATAAATAGGGCGGTAACCACCATCACCGACCTCGCGGGCGAGCTGCGCGTTGTCTCTGCCTCAGCGGAGACTGCACGGCTCGCAGCCGAAAACAATAGGCTGAAAAAGGAGGTGGCCACCCTGAGAAGAGAAATGGATGCTCTCAAAGCCTCCATTAACCGGTCGCCCTTGCTGTCCCCAGCCGTCGGCCTATACGAGGACCTAGTTCCGGGGGGGATCTCCAGTCCGCACCGACCATCCTCTGAGCCCGCCTTTCAGGTGGAGGACCTAACCTGCTCCATTATGCGTCAGGTGGGCAACATGGTCAGTGCTAGGCTGGCGGGACTGGAGGACAGGCTTCTCCCAGAGAAGCGGACCCGTCCACCTCTGGCGGCAGACAGAGGCGCGGCTGCAGTAGCTGGTAACGCTGTCCGGCCAACGGCAATGGCCGCTTCCGTGACAGCTGCCAAGGAGGCTGTTACGCCGGTAGCTGCTAAGTCTGCTCCTAAACAGGATGCAGCTAAAAAACAGCAAGCAGCAAAACCAACAAAAGCCCGAAAAAAGAAGGCCGCCACCACCCCGGCTCCCACTCCCGCCTCGTCCCAGTCTCCCCCGTCTGCTCCCAAGGAGAAAGATGGAGATTGGCAGCTCGTTGGTGGGAAAACCAAACAGAAGAATAGGAAAAATAAGAAGGCAAAGAAGGACCAGCCAGCCTCCGCGGCAACTGCTAAGGCGCCGAAGCAGTCCATGAAGAAACGCAAGCTTCGCGCTCCACGGTCGGCTGCAGTTGTGATTATGCTGCAACCGGAAGCCGTGGAAAGGGGTGTCACTTACGCGGAGGCATTAGGGAAAGCAAAGGCTGCAATTCCTATCAGCGAAATGGGCCTTCCACCCCTGCGCATCCGTCGTGCGGCGACTGGCGCACGTATTTTGGAGGTCCCAGGCGTCACTAGTGGCGACAAGGCGGACCTACTGGCCGCCAAGATTAGTGAGGTTCTGGGGCCCGCCATGAAGGTCTCCAGGCCCACTAAAATGGCGGACATGAGGGTGTCTGGGTTGGACGATTCGGTCACCCCGCAGGAGGTGGCGAAAGTGGTCGCTGACAAGGGAGGCTGTCTCGTCGACCAAGTTAGGACCGGCCCCATTAGTCGCGCTGCGTCATCCGGCCTGGGATCAATCTGGTTCCAGTGCCCGGTCACTGCTGCGCAAAAGCTGATGGAGAGCGGGAGAATCCAAATTGGGTGGGTGTCGGTGCAGGTGCGGCTGCTGAAGGCGCGCCCACTGCGTTGCTTCCGATGTCTCGAGCTGGGGCACGTAGGGAAGGAATGCGCAGCCGCAGACAGAAGTAACCAGTGCTTCAATTGTGGCCAGGAAGGCCACAAGGCTTCAAACTGCACGGCTGCTTCGCACTGCGTCATCTGCGCAGCTGCGAAGCGGTCGGCCAGTCACCGCCTGGGCAGCCCCGCCTGTAAGGAGGTTGCTACCGGGCGAAAGGGTAGAGGTGCTGGTGCTGTTTCCGGGGAGAGGTCCCAGAAACAACAACCTAAGGCTGCGCCCACAAGGCCGGCACAAGAGAGGATGGACACGACCGGGAATTAGATGGCCCAACTCCGCGTCCTACAGGGGAACCTGAATCACTGCACTGCTGCTCAGGATCTTTTGGTCCAGAGCATGGCGGAGTGGTCGATTCATGTGGCCATAATGGCTGAGCCGTATTTCGTCCCACCCAGCAGCGATGACTGGGTGACAGATGAAGATGGCTTGGTGGCCATCGTCCGCCGTAGCGCCGCTGGCTCCCCGCCCTTCGAAAAAGTAGCGAAGGGTCGGGGATGCGTCTCGGTCCTGCTGGGGGACGTAGCCATCGTTGGTGTGTATTTCTCGCCGAACAGGCCGCTCTCTGAGTTTGAGATTTTCCTCTCTCGTCTGAGCGACCTGGTTGGCAGATGTCAACCCCACCCAGTCATCGTGGCTGGGGATTTTAATGCCCATTCTCCGACATGGGGCTCAAAGGAGGCCAACGAGAGGGGCGACCCCCTGGAGTTGTGGGCCATCGCGGCAGGGCTGAACCTACTCAACACGGGTAGCGTCCCTACTTTCGTGGGACCTCAGGGAGAGTCCATAGTGGACTTGACTTTTGCCAGTCCTGCCGTCGCAAGGCGCGTTGTGGGATGGAGAGTCTGTGAGGAGGTGGAGAATATGTCGAATCATCGTTACATTCGATTCGACGTCTCCGCCCAGACCTCAAGACTTCCAGTACCCGGTGTAGCGTGTGAAAGTGGCCCGCGTTGGGTGTTGAAGCGCCTGGACGCTGAGCAGCTAAAGGAGGCAGCAATTGTGGCAGCGTGGTCATCGCCGCAGATGTCGGACGACGTCCATGGAGAGGCAGAATCATTCTGCCAAACCATGACGTCCATTTGCGACGCGGCGATGCCGAGGGCCCAGGCCTTTGTGCCACGACGACGTGTGTATTGGTGGTCCGATAGAATCGGTCAGCTACGCACAGCGTGCGTACCTGCCAGACGCCAATACACCCGCCACCGTCGGAGAAGGCGTCCACCTCCGAATACCGAAGCAGGCCAGGCGTGGATTGCGAGGGAGGTTGAGTTGCGGGAGGCCTATAATCTGGCTAAAAAGGCCCTGCAACTAGCCATTACCCGCTCCAAGGAGGAGGCCCGAGAGACGCTGCTATCGACCCTCAACGACAATCCGTGGGGGCGTCCGTACCGTCAGGTGCGAGGCAAATTACGCCCACACGCTCCCCCACTATCGAGGACTCTCCAGCCGCACTTCTTGGAGGAGGTGGTGAAGACGCTGTTCCCCAACCGCCCAGGAACAGCACAAACAGTGATGGCCCCAGCCAGAAGGATGGAGCCAGTCTCAGAGGAGACAGTTTCTGGGATCAGTGCAGAGGAGATACGGCGTGCAGTGCGGAGGCTACGTGCCAAAAACACGGCGCCGGGTCTAGATGGAATACCCGGAAGGGCGTTGGCGTTGGCCCTACAGGAACTGGGTCCGCGCCTTTGCGTCCTTTTTAACCTCTGCATCGATCGGGGTGAGTTTCCGGCCCTCTGGAAGACCGGTAAACTTGTCCTACTTAAAAAGGAAGGCCGCCCTGCAGAGTCACCGGGGGCGTATCGCCCCATCGTGCTACTCGATGAGGTGGGCAAACTCTTTGAGCGCCTTTTGGCCGCCCGCCTCATCGGCCACATGTCCTCGGTCGGTCCGGACCTGAGTCCCAACCAGTTTGGGTTTAGGCCGGGTCGATCGACGATCCATGCGATCAAGCGTGTGAAGGAGCTATCGGAGGAAGCGGTTGCCCGGGGCGAGGTTGTTTTGGCGGTGTCTTTGGACATCGCCAACGCTTTCAACACCTTGCCTTGGAGTGCTATTGCGGAGGCACTTCGATATCATCAGGTACCTCCCTACCTCCGCCGCCTGATCGATTCCTACCTCTCCCAGAGGTGGGTGAGGTATGAGGGGCGTGACGGGTGGTTACGCCACCAGATGGTATGCGGTGTTCCGCAGGGGTCAGTCCTCGGACCCCTCCTGTGGAACATCGGGTACGATTGGGTGCTGCGAGGAGCCAATCTGCCGGGCGTGCAGGTCACCTGCTATGCTGACGATACGCTCGTCACCGCCCGGGGTGAGTCGCCTCGCGCGGCATGCATACTGGCCACGGCCGGAGTGGCCCATGTCGTGGGTCGGATTAGGAGGCTGGGCCTGGAGGTGGCCCTTTCAAAGTCTGAGGCGCTGCTGTTTCATGGCCCTCGGAACAGACCACCTCCCGGTCTACACATCGTGGTCGGTGGAAGCTCCATCGTCGTCAGGCCAACCCTGAAGTACTTGGGGCTGGTCCTTGACAGTCGATGGAACTTTGGGGCACACTTTAGGGGTTTGCTCCCGAAGTTGCTGAAGGCGGCGGGGGCCTTGAGTAGCCTGTTGCCGAATTTGGGCGGTCCATCTGCGTCCTGCCGAAGGCTGTACGCCGGCATCGTGCGGTCCATGGCCCTATACGGCGCTCCCGTTTGGGCCGACGGCCTCACAAGGGAGAATATCACTCTCCTGCTTCGCGCACAGAGAGTGATGGCCATAAGGATCGTTCGAGGCTACCGCACGATCTCGGGCGAGGCAGCGCGCCTCCTGGCTGGGACTCCACCATGGGACCTTGATGCCAAAACCCTCGCGTCGCTGTATCAGTGGCGTGAAGAGGCACGGGCGCATGATTTCTACCCTGCGCCCAGAGAAGTCGAAGCGCACCGAGCGGAGCTACGCACGGTGCTGCTTGATCGGTGGAGTGAGAGGCTCGCCTCAGCTGAGGCAGGGCGCCGGACGGTGGAAGCGGTGTTCCCAGTCATGCAGGAGTGGTTGGAAAGGGAACACGGCTCCCTGACGTTCCGACTGACGCAGGTACTCTCCGGGCACGGCTGCTTCGGGGACTACCTGCATCGGATTGGACGGGAGGAGTCGGCGCAGTGCCATCACTGTGGTAGCGGCAACGAAGACTCGGCGCAACACACCCTAGCGGTGTGTACTGCTTGGGAAGCGGAGCGCCGGGTCCTAGTCGCAGATGTGGGCCGCGACCTCTCGCTCCCGACCGTCGTGAGATCGATGGTCCGGAGCGAGACGACGTGGCGAGCGGTGCTCTCCTTCT
This sequence comes from Aproaerema taeniolella, assembly GCA_949987775.1. Classification (NCBI taxonomy): domain Eukaryota; kingdom Metazoa; phylum Arthropoda; class Insecta; order Lepidoptera; family Gelechiidae; genus Aproaerema; species Aproaerema taeniolella. The sequence continues at coordinate 27,724 of CATLJT010000298.1, forward strand.
GCGAGACAGTAATGTCCCAGAAGGAGGACGCGGAGCGCGAAAGGGAAGCTACGGCCACCTCCGCGACTCGCGCTAGACGACCGCGGCGTCGTCGCAGGGTCAGAGATGACCATCAGCGAATGCCGCCATGAGGGCCCGCGAGCGGCGGCTTCGGGGGAAGCTGCTGCGACTCGCATGCGGACCCAGGAGTAAGGCTTGCACTTAGGTGTTCGGTGCAAGCCTTGCGAAGGAGTGGAGGCTGGGGCCCTTGTCAATTTGGGACGGGGACGAGGACCTCACCCTTCAACAGAGAGGGGCTTGCCGTTGTGGTTATTCGGCGAGCAGAGCCGCTGGGTGACGCGGAAGAATGCTTCGGCGCACCCGCTTCGCCCGGATACGGCTGAAGGAGGAACACCGTGGAGTTTTAGTGGGTATACCGGCCTATACGGGAGTCCCACATAACCATCGGGTACCCCCCCGGGTCCCGATGGTATGCGTAATGCATTTCCCCACGTAAAAAAAAAAAAAAAAAAAAAAAAAGGTTAGGTTAGGTTAGGTTAGGTTAGGTTAGGTTAGGTTAGGTTAGGTTAGGTTAGGTTAGGTTAGGTTAGGTTAGGTTAGGTTAGGTTAGGTTAGGTTAGGTTAGGTTAGGTTAGGTTAGGTTAGGTTAGGTTAGGTTAGGTTAGGTTAGGTTAGGTTAGGTTAGGTTAGGTTAGGTTAGGTTAGGTTAGGTTAGGTTAGGTTAGGTTAGGTTAGGTTAGGTTAGGTTAGGTTAGGTTAGGTTAGGTTAGGTTAGGTTAGGTTAGGTTAGGTTAGGTTAGGTTAGGTTAGGTTAGGTTAGGTTAGGTTAGGTTAGGTTAGGTTAGGTTAGGTTAGGTTAGGTTAGGTTAGGTTAGGTTAGGTTAGGTTAGGTTAGGTTAGGTTAGGTTAGGTTAGGTTAGGTTAGGTTAGGTTAGGTTAGGTTAGGTTAGGTTAGGTTAGGTTAGGTTAGGTTAGGTTAGGTTAGGTTAGGTTAGGTTAGGTTAGGTTAGGTTAGGTTAGGTTAGGTTAGGTTAGGTTAGGTTAGGTTAGGTTAGGTTAGGTTAGGTTAGGTTAGGTTAGGTTAGGTTAGGTTAGGTTAGGTTAGGTTAGGTTAGGTTAGGTTAGGTTAGGTTAGGTTAGGTTAGGTTAGGTTAGGTTAGGTTAGGTTAGGTTAGGTTAGGTTAGGTTAGGTTAGGTTAGGTTAGGTTAGGTTAGGTTAGGTTAGGTTAGGTTAGGTTAGGTTAGGTTATAGGGTCTCGCGTCGGTAGATCTTCTTCAAATTTTGTATGCAGGGGTTTGAGAAGATGCTCTTTAAGATAGACCCCTTCCTTTGGGGTCTATCGGTCTTTTTTCGGGTACCTCCCATACAATTTTTTTTTTTTTTTTAGTTTTTTTAAAATTACTTTTTTATTTTTTCATTGATATCCTTCGCATTCATACTGACAAAAAGGTATTGTAATTCCTCGTCGATTGATATATTGTTTTTGTAATTTGGATAATAAATAAAGATTTTAGACCCGGGTTAAATTCAAAAAACGTGCATCAAATTTTTTTAAAAATCTTATTGCTCAGTTAATTGTCGGGCAAGTGGGGAAAGTCTTATGTACCCGTATTTCTTGAATTATAGGCTATAATTTTAGGTCGAGAATAAAAGTACGGTCAGTAGAAAAATTCGTGAGAAATTTTGAAAAATTGACTTTTTTTACAACTTTTATATGAAAAAAAAAAAAAATGTATGGAATTAATGTCACTAGTTTTTTATTTTGATAAAGAATCACTTTTTACTGATATTAACATTTTTAATTTTTAAAATTGTTTAATTTTTAGTAACAAAATTTAAAAAAAACTATTTTTTTTGTGTGTTAGTAATTGTAGTATACTTATACATTCGTTGTGAGTACGTGGTTTTGAAATATTGTATTTCATAGACCTGTAGTCTATATTACAATTTATTTTGTTTTTGTGCTTCTACTATTCTTATTTTAATATCTTTTACATCATTGAATTTGTTCTAATATGGAAAAAAAGTCGATAACACAGTAATTTAATTGATGTATATATCTCTTTTTTGAGATGCTAGTGGAACGAGAATGATATCGTCGTATTTCTTTTGTTGTATGGAATGATCGTAAGCAAAATCAATGGTTCGGTCAGTAGAAAAATATTGAGAAATTTTGAAAAATCCTTTTTTTTTGTAACTTTTGAATGAAAAAAAATAAAAAATGTATGAAATGAATGTCACTTTCTAGTTTATGTTGATAAAGAATAAAATTTTATTGATATCTGCATTTTTAATTTTTGAATTCGTGCAATTTTTAGTACCAAAATTTAAAAAAAATCATTTTTTTAGTGAGTTAGTAAACGTGATATACTTAGAAATTCATTGTGAGTACGTTGTTTTAAAACCTTGTATTTCATAGATTTTTAGTCTGTTTTACAGTTTACTTCTGTTTTATGTTTCTATTATTGTTATTTTTATATCTTTTACATCTTTGAATTTGTGAGTAATATCGATAACACAGTAAATTTATCGATCTATATATCTCTATTTTGAGATGCTAGTGGAACGAGAATGATATCGTCGTATTTCTTTTGTTGTATGGAATGCTCTTAAGCAAAACCAATGGTACGGTCAGTAGAAAAATATTGAGAAATTTTGAAAAATACTTTTTTTTTGTAACTTTTGAATGAAAAAAAATAAAAAATGTATGAAATGAATGTCACTTCCTAGTTTATGTAGATAAAGAATAAAATTTTATTGATATCTGCATTTTTAATTTTTGAAATCGTGTAATTTTTAGTACCAAAATTTTAAAAAAATCATTTTTTTAGTGTGTTAGTAAACGTGATATACTTAGAAATTCATTGTGAGTACGTTGTTTTAAAACCTTGTATTTCATAGATTTTTAGTCTGTTTTACAGTTTACTTCTGTTTTATGTTTCTATTATTGTTATTTTTATATCATTTACATCTTTGAATTTGTGAGTAATATCGATAACACAGTAAATTTATCGATCTATATATCTCTATTTTGAGATGCTAGTGGAACGAGAATGATATCGTCGTATTTCTTTTGTTTTATGGAATGCTCTTAAGCAAAACCAATGGTACGGTCAGTAGAAAAATATTGAGAAATTTTGAAAAATACTTTTTTTTTGTAACTTTTGAATGAAAAAAAATAAAAAATGTATGAAATGAATGTCACTTCCTAGTTAATGTAGATAAAGAATAAAATTTTATTGATATCTGCATTTTTAATTTTTGAAATCGTGCAATTTTTAGTACCAAAATTAAAAAAAATACATTTTTTTAGTGTGTTAGTAAATGCGATATACTTAGAAATTCATTGTGAGTAAGTTATTTTGAAACTTTGTATTTCATAGATTTTTAGTCTGTTTTACAGTTTACTTCTGTTTTATGCTTCTATTATTGTTATTTTTATATCTTTTACATCTTTGAATTTGTGAGTAATATCGATAACATAGTAAATTAATTGATGTATATATCTCTTTTTTGAGATGCTAGTGGAACGAGAATGATATCGTCGTATTCCTTTTGTTGTATGGAATGCTCTTAAGCAAAACCAATGGTACGGTCAGTAGAAAAATATTGAGAAATTTTGAAAAATACTTTATTTTTGTAACTTTTGAATGAAAAAAAATAAAAAATGTATGAAATGAATGTCACTTCCTAGTTTATGTAGATAAAGAATAAAATTTTATTGATATCTGCATTTTTAATTTTTGAAATCGTGCAATTTTTAGTACCAAAATAAAAAAAAAATACATTTTTTTAGTGTGTTAGTAAATGCGATATACTTAGAAATTCATTGTGAGTAAGTTATTTTGAAACTTTGTATTTCATAGATTTTTAGTCTGTTTTACAGTTAACTTCTGTTTTATGCTTCTATTATTGTTATTTTTATATCTTTTACATCTTTGAATTTGTGAGTAATATCGATAACATAGTAAATTAATTGATGTATATATCTCTTTTTTGAGATGCTAGTGGAACGAGAATGATATCGTCGTATTCCTTTTGTTGTATGGAATGATCTTAAGCAAAACCAATGGTACGGTCAGTAGAAAAATATTGAGAAATTTTGAAAAATACTTTTTTCTGTAACTTTTGAATTAAAAAAAATAAAAAATGTATGAAATGAATGTCACTTCCTAGTTTATGTAGATAAAGAATAAAATTTTATTAGGTTAGGTTAGGTTAGGTTAGGTTAGGTTAGGTTAGGTTAGGTTAGGTTAGGTTAGGTTAGGTTAGGTTAGGTTAGGTTAGGTTAGGTTAGGTTAGGTTAGGTTAGGTTAGGTTAGGTTAGGTTAGGTTAGGTTAGGTTAGGTTAGGTTAGGTTAGGTTAGGTTAGGTTAGGTTAGGTTAGGTTAGGTTAGGTTAGGTTAGGTTAGGTTAGGTTAGGTTAGGTTAGGTTAGGTTAGGTTAGGTTAGGTTAGGTTAGGTTAGGTTAGGTTAGGTTAGGTTAGGTTAGGTTAGGTTAGGTTAGGTTAGGTTAGGTTAGGTTAGGTTAGGTTAGGTTAGGTTAGGTTAGGTTAGGTTAGGTTAGGTTAGGTTTTTTTTTTTTTTTTTTTTTTTTTTTTGTTATATGAATTCCTTTTTATGGAATTCCGTCTTTCGCTTCCTCTGACGTGATCAGAGATTTTGTTTGATTGTTGTTTTCTTATGACTTTTTGTATATTTGCTATTTTATGTAAAAATAGTAGTTTCTCAATTTAAGATTGATTTTCATTTATTTATTGTTTTATTATCTAGAGGCATGGTATGCATTGGTAGTTTGCCTGTTTTGTGATTTTAGAGTTTTTATAATATACTAGGTTTTATTTTATTTACTTAGGTTTTTATTACTATTTCTTATTTTTATTTTCAGTTTTTTTTTTTTTTTTTTTTTTTTTTTTTATAATTTTAACATTTCTATACATATATATTTTCAAAATATATACTACAGAAAGCTAGACATCAGTCTTATTATTATTTATTACCGTTCCACAAATTTTTAAACAATATTCTATAAAAGTTTTCCTTGTATTTTTATCCGTCATGATTTCATTTATATTAATTTCTTCAATGTTTTTGTCTATTTTAAATTCTGCTTCTAGTCTGTCTCTAGCAAACACAGGACATTTTAAAATTATATGCAGGACACTTTCTTCCACTCCTGATTCACAGGTACACGACGGATCCTCCTTACACTTGAATTTGTGTAAGTATTCGGAGAATCCGCCGTGCCCGGTCATTATTTGCACCAGAGTGGGAGAAAGTTCCAAGTTTCTTATTATTTTGTATGCTGAAGTTATTTCAGGGAAGAACACCTTAGTAACCGTGGCTGTGCTCTCGGACTTATACCTTTCATTCCACAAGGCTTGTGTTTTAGCGCGTATATTTCTTTTTATGTAGGAAATTGGGCACAGGTCGTAATCCGGTTTGGTTTTCGAATTTAAGGCCGCTGTTTTAGCCAAAATATCGGCTCGCTCGTTTCCTTCCATTCCTTTATGTGCACGAATCCAATACCAGCTAAGAGCTTTGTTTTGCGCTTGTATTTTCGTGACATTCCGCTGGATCTTAATTTTTAGTGGGTGGAAGGAATCGTGGTTACCTAAGACCTCCAGAGTTGATCTGGAGTCACTATAAATGCCAAAGTCTTTTCTGTCATCCTTCAGTATCAATTCTGTGGCCTTTAGTACAGCGTACATTTCTGCTTGGTAGACTGTGCAAAACGATTCTAGTTTAAACTTTTGAGATGCTACTTCAAGTCCGTCTTGCCAACAGGTCAGTGCTGCGCCAACTTTGTTCTGCAATTTACTTCCATCAGTAAATATTCTCATGCCGCTGCTATTTTCATTATTGAGCTGGTCTTCGTTCTCTATACATTTGTACTGGAAGTCTTTGGTGTCCGTTGGGTGAGGTGCTGTTGTAAAATTTTCCCTTATTTCTACATCCCGATCTCCAATTTCTTGTAGGGGTTCTCCCTTTTTTGCTTTATACAGTTCAGCTACCTCTTTCACCCTGAGATCCAGTGGCAACAGTCCTGCCAACACCAACGCCGAATTCAGCGACACTGTTTTATATGCCTTGCATATTTTTTGGGCAAATGCTCTCTGCACTGAGTTCAGCTGTTTTCGAACCCCTAGTTTTTGAGCTGCAGGTTCCCAAGCACTTGCAGCATAGAGCACTATTGGCTCAATCACTGCCATATACATTGTTCTAATGATTTCCGGTTGCAGACCCCATGTAATTTTGGCTGCCCTTGTAAGTTGCTTGCAAATACTGAAAGCTTTTTTGCAAGTTTCGCGTATGTGGGTGTTAAAAGTTAATTTTTCATCAATTGTCAAGCCTAGAATTTTTATTTCCTTTTCCATCCCAATGTCGATCCCGCCCATGTGCAGGCGGGGGGCATCATATTTTAGCTTATTTGTTATAAGCATCGCTTTAGTTTTATGAGGAGCAAACCTTAGTTTGTTTAATTTACCCCACTCCTGCACACGGTCGAGAACAACATTGGCCTGGGTTTGAATTTCCAATGCTGTCTGTCCGGAAAACATTAGAACAATATCATCAGCAAAAGCCTGTACATATGTTCCGCCTTTCTCCAGTTCCATCAACAATGGATTCAATAGGAGATTCCAGAATATGGGTCCTCCTATCGACCCCTGCACGCAGCCCTGTGTGGTTTCCCTCGGAATTTCGACACCGGCATACCTCACCAGTACTCGTCTATCGTCGAGATAACTATCAATTAGTCGACGAAGATTTGACGGAACCCTCATATTGGCCAGTTGACATTTGATGGCCGGCCACCAAGCGCTGTCAAAGGCTCCCTCTATGTCCAATGACACCATCGTGATGAGCTTTTTCTTTTGAAGTTCATTTTTCAGGTACGCCATTAGATCATAGAGGGAGTCCTCTGTGCTCTTCTGGGGCATAAAACCATACTGGCGTCGACTTATTTTGGGAAGACAATGCCACTTGATTCTTCTAATCACCATTTTCTCAAATATTTTGCCCATAATCGGCAAGAGTCCTATTGGCCTATAGGATTTAGGCTTAGTGTAATCATCTTTTGCTGGTTTTCGAAGAATCACTACGGTAGCTTGTTTCCAACCTCTCGGGAAATAAGAGAGCTGGAGGCACTTATTAATTATCTCCAGGAAAAGGTCTGGTGCCTGTCCTATTGCGTGCTGACAGATGTCCGCAGTAAAGCCCTCTTGCCCTGGCGCTTTTTTCGGATTAAAGCTCTCGACTGCGTATTTTACTTCATGCAATGTGAACAGTGGGTCACATGAATCATCATGTAGCTCCTTGTTAACTTCCGAGGCCTTACTCCTGATGAGGCGATGGTCCGAGGTATCGCTTTTTAAGTCATCTGGTGGATAAAAAGTTTCTGCCAACCAGTTCGCGGAATCATTTTGGCTTAACTCTCTTCCATCTTTCACTAATAACAGATCGTCATCTCTCCTCCTGGTTCTTCCTATAACTCTATAGATACTGTCCCACATGGTTTCTCTCTCTTGTTTGCCACAGAAGGTTTTCCAACTTTCGATCTGTGCTTTCTTAGCAGCCTTCTCATATCTTTCTTTTGCTTCCAGGTATTGCTCAACGACTCGTGCTCTTCGGATTTGTGCTGCGCACCTGATTCTTCTTTTCTTCGTGTTAACTTCGTTCTTCATGCTGGCGAGCTCATCATTCCACCAAGGTAAGTATATTTTATTGTTCTTTTTTATTTTAGGTATAGTTTTATTGCATGTTTCTTCTATGGCTTCAGTGTATTTGTTTATTATATTTTCTATATGTTCTATATTTTCTACTGAGTTTATGTTTTCGATTGTAATTTCTTTTAGTGTTAGTTTTTCCTGAAGTATACTTTTGAATGCCTTCCAATCTGCTTTTTTTGTATTATAAATTCTTGTTGTTCTTTTGATCTCTATCCCTTGTGCCATTTCCTGCCTAATTTTGAATTCTATTGCGTTATGATCTGAGCTCGTCAGTTCCGCATTTACTTCCCATTCATCAATGAATCCAAGCAGATCCGCTGAGCAAACCGTGATGTCCACATGGCTCTTGTATCTCTTTCCTCCTCTAATTGTATCAAAAGTTGGAACCCCTCCCTGGTTTAGAATTTGTAAGTCCAGTTCATTTATCCAACCAACTAGTGCCCCCCCTCTGTTATCGTCACTCTCACTTCCCCACCATGTACTCCATGAATTGAAGTCTCCTCCTATGATAACTTTGGGTGTCCCGATATCTCTAATTACTCTTTTTATTTGCTGGAGGTAAGGCTCAATTGGTTTTGTGTCTTCGAGGTAGACAGAGACTAACCCTATATCACCATTTTTTGTTTGCAATTTGGCCACTGCTATATTTTCCGTACAAAGATTTGTACATTGTTTTATATTAATTCCTTGATCGAACACTACGATTGCAACTTTATTAATTTGTTCATTTTTTCGAAAATATTGCATGACTTTCACTCCTGGGTAGTCTCTCATCTCTCCTTTTGCTCCCACATAGGGCTCCTGTACCATTGCAAAACTTATATTTCTTCTTCCCGCTTCAATTATGAGTTCCTGTGTTGCTAGTTCTTTTTTCTGTAAGTTGGCTTGCACTACCTTAAATTCCTTTGTGTCCACTTTAGCAATACGCCACCATCGATCTTGCGAGTTTATCCCACTTCCTCCTGACCGTGCATTCGTTGCTAAAGGCGTTATGTTCTACAGTGAGTATTTCTTCTTTCTGACAGTTGCAGCATGCGGGCTCAAGACCGTCCCTCCATTTCTGGCAATCGGTCTTTAAGTGTGGGCCTCCACAATGACTACATTTGTCACACTCTTCTTTGCAGAATTTTCTGCCGTGTCCATAGCCCAAACACCTTGTGCACTGAACAAGTGGAGATTGATCTTCGACTCTTATGCGCTGAAGATCGATGTGGACTGATCCTGCCTCTGTTAGCGATTGCCATAGTTTCGTCGACACTCTCATTACTAAATGGTTCATATGTGGATTCCTTGTTCTTATCTTATATCTTATTTCCATCTTATCTTCTTTTGTTTCTTCAAAAATGTGCCTATTCTGTTTCTTTAATGCCTCTATAATCTCTTTGTCTGTATTATAATTGAGAACATCTCTAAATTTCACTAGTGGATCTTTGTTTTGTATGTCTTCAATTGTGAGATTTTTTCCAGCCTTCCTCACCTTCTCACTGACTTTATCTCTTTCTTCCTTTGATCTACAGCCAACTATAACTTTTTGGTCTTTTGCTTTTCTAATCCTGTCTATTTTTATTCCCTCATTTTTAGCATCAACTACCTTTCTCAGTTTCTCCAAGATTTCTTCGCTTGTTTCTTGGTCATTGGTTGAGGTAATCAGTACTGAGTGTAATGTGGATGGTTGCAAGATTTTTTTGCGGGTTGATCCCGCTGCAACTGATGCATAAGACGGTCTTTTTTCGTTAAACATTTTTATTTCTTCTTTTACTCTTCCAGTCTCTTCCTTACATTCCTGTAACAGGATGCTATGCTCTTCAATTTTTCTTATTAGTTTGGCATTTGATTCTTCTATATTTTTCCCTTTCTTCATCGGATTATCTCCTATTTTTTCCGTCAGAACTTGCGTATGTTTCTTGCACTCGTTCATAGCATGTTTATGTTCTCGCATTTCAGCAATGAGGCTTTCAATTTGGTTTGCCGGAATAGGAGATTCGATGCTCTTTGTCTGTTCTTGCAGTTCTTTCCCTTTTTTCAGGTCTTTAACTTGTTGGCCTTTATCTAACTCTTTTACCAGCTGGTAGAGCCTTTCTATAGCCTGAGTCACTTCCATTTTTATTTCTGATTTAAGATTTCTTGAATTATTCAAGTGCAGTTTGGCTTTCACAAGATTAGCTTTTGCTTCATCTGACTTGGATGCGTACATTTTTGCCGTAGGAGGGTTCTTAACTGCCTCCATTGTCGGTTTTTGTATCTTTTTTTCATGGCTGAAAGTTGTCGATTTATTGGAAGGACTTACGGATTTTTGTGATTTTTCTGACATGCCTGATTCCCATTCACCCACACTGCGTCTCACTTTGGAACTAAAAGTCGAGTTAAGTTGAGAAGGGCCAGCCTTATTAGTCAGGTCTAAATTGGTGTGAGGATCTGGGGAGCCGGGTTCTGGTCCTGTAAGAGACATATCTTTTGCAGGCGTTCTAAATCCAAACATTTTGTAAGGTCAAATAATAGCTATAATCCTTCAGAAGAAGCGTCACTTAAGGTTTGTATAAGTTATATAAATGTGTTTGGTCAATAAAATGATATAGTCTATCTTACTATAATAACGTGCCCAAAAAGACACTCTCAAACTAAAGGTAAAGGAAAAACAAAATTTCGGCAAAAATTTATATTTTGCAGTCCGAGCCCACGTAAGTAATCACCACCGGGTGGGTGGGAGGGCGATTTTTTGCGTTTCTATTCGCGCTAGGCGGGCAAGCGACGTGTCGCCGGATTCGGCTCGTCGCGCTCAACACCCCAATGCAAAAAACGAGGTACCGGTAAGTACAAAAACTTTTGGTAATTTTGAAAAAAGTGTATTTTTTGAATGTTTTTGTATGAAAACTTAAAATTTTTGTATGAAGTGGAAAGCCGAAAGTATTACAGGAGTATAGCCGGCGCTATTTAGAACCATTCAGGATTTTGAATCTTTGGAATACTCCAAAAAATGTTGTTTTTGTGAAATGTTGGCACTCACCAAGAAGCCTCGGTATGGAAATAAAAATGTGAATAGCTTCGTCGCTAATTGACACAGCGCAACAAATGAGGTATCGGCGGATGCAGCTCAGCAAGGCGGTTCTATCAGCACAACGGACTGGATCAAGGTAAGTATAACTTCTTTAAAATCTCCAAAAAACGATTTTTAACTATAATTTAATGATGTTTTAATGATTTTTGCGTTTCTATTCGCGCTAGGCGGGCAAGCGACGTGTCGCCGGATTCGGCTCGTCGCGCTCAACACCCCAATGCAAAAAACGAGGTACCGGTAAGTACAAAAACTTTTGGTAATTTTGAAAAAAGTGTATTTTTTGAATGTTTTTGTATGAAAACTTAAAATTTTTGTATGAAGTGGAAAGCCGAAAGTATTACAGGAGTATAGCCGGCGCTATTTAGAACCATTCAGGATTTTGAATCTTTGGAATACTCCAAAAAATGTTGTTTTTGTGAAATGTTGGCACTCACCAAGAAGCCTCGGTATGGAAATAAAAATGTGAATAGCTTCGGCGCTAATTGACACAGCGCAACAAATGAGGTATCGGCGGATGCAGCTCAGCAAGGCGGTTCTATCAGCACAACGGACTGGATCAAGGTAAGTATAACTTCTTTAAAATCTCCAAAAAACGATTTTTAACTATAATTTAATGATGTTTTAATGATTTTTGCGTTTCTATTCGCGCTAGGCGGGCAAGCGACGTGTCGCCGGATTCGGCTCGTCGCGCTCAACACCCCAATGCAAAAAACGAGGTACCGGTAAGTACAAAAACTTTTGGTAATTTTGAAAAAAGTGTATTTTTTGAATGTTTTTGTATGAAAACTTAAAATTTTTGTATGAAGTGGAAAGCCGAAAGTATTACAGGAGTATAGCCGGCGCTATTTAGAACCATTCAGGATTTTGAATCTTTGGAATACTCCAAAAAATGTTGTTTTTGTGAAATGTTGGCACTCACCAAGAAGCCTCGGTATGGAAATAAAAATGTGAATAGCTTCGGCGCTAATTGACACAGCGCAACAAATGAGGTATCGGCGGATGCAGCTCAGCAAGGCGGTTCTATCAGCACAACGGACTGGATCAAGGTAAGTATAACTTCTTTAAAATCTCCAAAAAACGATTTTTAACTATAATTTAATGATGTTTTAATGATTTTTGCGTTTCTATTCGCGCTAGGCGGGCAAGCGACGTGTCGCCGGATTCGGCTCGTCGCGCTCAACACCCCAATGCAAAAAACGAGGTACCGGTAAGTACAAAAACTTTTGGTAATTTTGAAAAAAGTGTATTTTTTGAATGTTTTTGTATGAAAACTTAAAATTTTTGTATGAAGTGGAAAGCCGAAAGTATTACAGGAGTATAGCCGGCGCTATTTAGAACCATTCAGGATTTTGAATCTTTGGAATACTCCAAAAAATGTTGTTTTTGTGAAATGTTGGCACTCACCAAGAAGCCTCGGTATGGAAATAAAAATGTGAATAGCTTCGGCGCTAATTGACACAGCGCAACAAATGAGGTATCGGCGGATGCAGCTCAGCAAGGCGGTTCTATCAGCACAACGGACTGGATCAAGGTAAGTATAACTTCTTTAAAATCTCCAAAAAACGATTTTTAACTATAATTTAATGATGTTTTAATGATTTTTGCGTTTCTATTCGCGCTAGGCGGGCAAGCGACGTGTCGCCGGATTCGGCTCGTCGCGCTCAACACCCCAATGCAAAAAACGAGGTACCGGTAAGTACAAAAACTTTTGGTAATTTTGAAAAAAGTGTATTTTTTGAATGTTTTTGTATGAAAACTTAAAATTTTTGTATGAAGTGGAAAGCCGAAAGTATTACAGGAGTATAGCCGGCGCTATTTAGAACCATTCAGGATTTTGAAT
>CATLJT010000299.1:0-17365 GCA_949987775.1 Aproaerema taeniolella
TTTCGTATTTGTTGTTATAGGACCAATAGAAATACATCATCTGCAAAAAATTCAACTGTCTATTAACTATCACGGTTCATAAGATACAGCCTGGTGACGGACGTACGGTCTCGTTTTTTCCCTTTGGGAACGGAACCCTAATAACTCAATGTTATTTAAGATCCCTACTAATATTATAAATGCGAAAGTAACTCTGTCTGTCTGTCTGTCTGTCTGTTACCTTTTCACGCCTAAACCGCTGAACCGATTTTGATGAATTTTGGTACAGAGATAGATTAGAGCCTGGGAAAGGACATAGGCTACATTTTATCCCACAGTTGGGCACGATATAACCTGTAGTCCACGCGGGCGGAGCCGCGGGCGGAAAGCTAGTGTTAAATATAAAAAAGACTGCGGACCTTGATGGTCTTTCAGTAAAGGTGATAAATTACATAATATATTGTATTGCTCCACACCTAGCGTTTATTTTTTAATAATTGTGTTGATGATGGTGTATTTCCTGATTTAATGAAACATAGTAAAGTAATTCCTCTATTTAAAGCTGGTAGTACATCAGACCCCACCAACTTTAGACCAATTTCAATACCACCAGCCCTTAGCAAGATATTTGAAAAAATTATCCTCAATCAAATAACCACTCATTTCTACGCTAACAACCTTATGAATATAAATAAATTTGGATTCACACGGGGTCGCTCTACAACCGATGCTGGTGTTGAGCTCATTCGTCATATTTTTGCGGCCTGGGAGGACTCGCAGGATGCTCTTGGAGTCTTCTGTGATTTGTCCAAGGCTTTCGATTGTGTTCATTATGAAACTCTGATCAGAAAATTACATCATTATGACATAAGAGGATACGCACTTAGGCTTCTGGAATCTTACTTGAGTAATAGGATCCAGAAGGTTGAGGTTAACGGCACTAAGTCACCTGGGTCCACAGTCTGTATGGGCGTCCCACAGGGTTAAATTCTAGGAAAAATTCCTGTTTCTCGTTTATATTAATGACTTACCTTCTCTTGTTAAAGACGCCCATGAGATCGTATTATTTGCAGATGACACATCACTCATATTTATAGTGAAGAAGTACGACTCTGATTATGACGATGTGAATACTGCGATCTCAAAGGTAGTTGAATGGTTTTCTGTGAATAACCTTATTTTGAAAGAGAAAAAAACCAAATGTTAAATTTCCCTTGCCCAATATTAAACAGGTTAATACCAATGTACAGGTTAGGAATGAAAAACTGGGCATTGTGGAATCTACTGTATTCTTAGGAATAACTCTTGATGCAAAGCTTCAATGGAGTCCTCATATTGATAGGTTAGCGAGCAGACTCAGTTCAGCAGCCTACGCAGTAAAAAAATTCCGTCAATTATCGGACGTTGAAACCGCGAGAACCGTATATTTCAGTTACTTCCACAGCCTAATGTCATATGGCATTTTACTGTGGGGTAATGCTGCGGATATCAATAAGATCTTTGTTCTGCAGAAAAGGGCTGTTCGCGCGATTTATCAAATGAGACCTAGAATTTCTCTTAGACAAATGTTCAAAGAAATAGATATTCTAACTTTTGCATCCCAATATATATGTGATAATCTTTTATATGTGAAGAAAAATGAACATTTGTTTAAGAAAAATAGCGATAGGCACAATGTAAAATAGGACCAAGCATATACTGGATGTACCAGACAGTAGTCTCCACAAGGTCACGAACTCTTTTATGGTTCAATGTATACGTTTCTATAATAAGATTCCCATGTGTATTCAAAAGTTTCCTTGGACAAATTTAAGACAGTAATTAAACAAAAACTTTGCAAAAAGGGCTTTACAAAATTTCTGATTACCTAACTTTCAGGGAGCCATGGGAATGACTACTCAGCTCTAGAGTTATTTCAGAATTAGTTAAAATTAGAAAATAAGAAAATTTGTAATGCTACAAAAAAGAGCACCCTCAGAGTTTCTTGCCTGTTCTTCTCTGGGGAAGACTGCACCTTTGCCAATAGGCGTAGAGTCAGTAGGGTCAATAGAACGAATGCGTATGTATGTATTTAAATCCTTTAATGTTTGTTTGTATGTATTTTATGTAATCTTGACTTGTTTTAAGTGGCATCCTGAATGTCCTATAAAATAAAGGTTTTTTCTTTTCTATTCTATTCTATTCAATGTTCTGTAAATATTACAAGCGACTTCATGTTGCCGTTATCAATATCGAGCAAATAAAATCACGTTTATTTTATGGATTATTTTAAATATTTGTTTTATTTTAGTTAAATTATTTATTTTTAAAGTGAATATAATTTAAACTGTTGCCGTTAATAATATCGATTAAATATGTGTACAAAACCGTCAGTATATACTTAGTCCTAGGTCTTATTTTTTCTATGTCTATGTCCTAGGTACAAAACAATGACGAGCGAAATATTTTTACACAATTATGAGGCAAAGCCTAAGTAAATAAAATGCCAATTACGCCTACAGAAATTATTAATAGTTCAATTAATTGTTAAAAATCAAATTTGTTTTATTGAAAAAGTAAAATAAATACTTAATTTACTTTTATATTTTATTTCACTGAAAATCAAGATTTTCGTCAGAAATAATTATTTTGTGAAGCTTAAAAAACTCTTTGCTGTCATTATATACAGTCAGTAATTTAACTTATTTCTATGTCTATGAGTCAGTATGAAGCTTTATAAAAAAGCATAGACATAGAAAATAGTAGATTAAGCAACAAGGGGATTAAACAGTGTATAATGTCACGGGCAGCATATTGAATTCTGAGCGAAATGAAGGATTCTGTAGTTAATTCCCGAACGTAGTGAGGGAATTAAGATGTTAATTCCCGAGCGGAGCGAGGGAATTATGGTAAGAATCCTGAATGAAGCGAAGGATTCAAGTCTGCCCAAGACTAAGACACTTTTATCCCCGAGTAGCTTACTTTACTTTATACACCTACTGCAAGGTTAAATAAAAAAGAAATTATAAATTCATCCCATCAATAATGTTTTGAGCCTCCGTTTCTATGTCAGAGTCGCTGGAATTACATACTGGACTTTTTATTTATTTATTTAAAAAACTTACCACAAAACAATTTAGTAATTCGCGATAAAAATCACCTACGACGTTTTCTTATAATATTTAGTTCCGTAGGCAAAGGAAAGTCAATAGCTAAGACATAGAGCCAAGTTTTTATACTAAATATTTTTAATAAAAGTAAAATCTCTTTGATGTGCCAAATTTTATAGTTAAAATCTACTTGGACCAAGGAAGTAACAGCCTTGTTTTTTTTTCGAAATTATTTTTAATAGAAGTTTTTGTTGAAATTTTGGCGTTCCATATTTAAATGTCATTAATATCCAAGGGAAGTTCCATACAATTTTATTTCCCTTAAGGCGGTTGCTGAGGTGTCATTTTCATACAACACGTTTCACCAATACACGCCGGACTGAAAGTATATCAGATTCTCCAAACTACTTTGAAAAATTGTTTAAAAAATCTAGTTTTCGGCAACCGAATAAAATTATTGATAAATCAAACCATTTTGAAATTATAAGTCTTCGAAATTATTAAAATTTTTGCCTAGCTTCTGTTTGTGTGCGTTACATTTACACAAATTGACAGAAACATAGATAGCAAATGTTTCCCGCCATACATAAACTGGCCGTTCTGAGACGTGATACTGTTTAACTTTGTTTCATAAAAATTAATGTAAAATGAGTTAAATATCGCGTTATTTTAATTAAATTTAAATTTAAGGTGACATATATATAACAAAAACTACTTAGAAACGCTTATACTTATTTATTTTAATTTTTTACAAGGCTTTATCCGAAATGTATAGTTTTCAAACGCATTTTGATTAATGTCACAGATTATGAAATGTGTCAAGTTGTCATTGATTTGTTTGTTATGATTACAATTTTTGTAGATTTTGTATTTCCTCTAATTTGAGAATGGTACAAATGGTTGTTCATAAGAACGTCCGATTGCCATTAAATTGAAATAAGCAAATCACCTAACAGCTTACGCGTGACCGAGGCCGAATCCCAAGCTGTCTTGAACTATATTTTTCCTAAAACATGAACCAAAAAATGCGTCGTAAGTATTTGTAAGCCGTAGGTAGGTATAATAAGTAAAAATTCTAGTAACAGTAATCTACAACAAGTTTTCATTTTGTTTTATTGTAGCCGTAGAAAGGGTCCCGGTTTTCCCACTAAACTGAAAAGCTTTCCCCAGGGATCAGGTCAAAATGTGAAAACAATAGTTTGCCTCTCCATTCAACTCGAGTTATCAGCTGATTTACCTACTTAGTAGGTATGAAAATGTAAGAAGTCGAATTTATTTTGAGAATTTCAAATAGGCTCTTTGAGGAAAGTTTTCAGTTTTAAAGAAAATTAGCCTCTAAACTCTAAAGGTTCGTTTACTTATCAAAGTCGCCTTATTAAAAGAAACGCCTTATAAAGAGAAACAAACCCCCCGCTTTTGAGTGTTTTTAATATGCTCATTATTTTAAAAACTTCATTTTTGCAAACAATGAGCATTGGTCAGGCTCATTCATTGCCTTTTTCTAGAGTAGGTACCTAAGTAAGAAATAATTTCATTACAGATACACGGTCAACTCAGAACATCGGGAAGGGGGCATTGGGACAAGACTAATTTTTATAAAACATGCATGCTGCCAAAAGAATGCCTTCCAATCTCTAATGCAGAGATCCACCGTCTTATAAAGGGCCCAACAAGTACAAAACGAGAAAAAATTAATATCAGCCCATAATGGTTTTGGAAAATAAAATGTTGATTTAAAAAACTTGTAAACGAGTCTCTCATTTTTTTTTACAACCTGGTATGATTAGTTATTAATTCAAATCCCTAGAAACACCAGCCAAGTTTGCCACACACTTGACTTTACCTACACGATAAGAAGAAGAATTCAAATCCCTAATTCCCGACTAATATTACAAATGCGAAAGCAACTCTGTGTGTCTGTCTGTCTCTCAGTTAAGTATGCTTTCACGCCTAAACTACTAAACCGATTACAGAGATAGATTAGACCTTGGGAAAGGACATAAGCTACGATTTATACCATAGCTGGGCAACCTGTAGACCATGCGCGCGGAGCCGTGGGCGGAAAGCTAGTTATTTATAATTTAATACGATATATCCTCAAGTGTTCAGGCTCATTATGACATTTTTCTTAAAATGTCCTTTCTCAAATGTTCTTTTCAAAAAGTGGTCAGGCTAATTATGTTTTTTTCTCAAAACGTTATTTTCGCAAAATGTCCTTTTCAAAAAAAACTTACTTATGTACAAGCTTTGGCTTACTAGGTTATTTTAATTTTTGATTGTTTTTTCAATTTGGAATCCATGATATTTTTATTAATATGTTTTTTATAGACATACACTGTAGAGCTTATACAAAGTATAAGCGTAATATATGATCACAGATATGGGTATATTAAATAATATCTGTACATAACTGTTTTGTAAGCAAGTATCCGCAATTGAATTTCTCAGTAAGTGAACTATGCAATTTCTTTTGAGAAATAAATTTCTTAAACCATAGATCATGATCGGCTCCAAATAACCATTTTTCCCGGAAACTTAAAGAAGGTATTGTTATCTACTTTAACGCTACGCAATGTACAGAATGCGATATAGGTTTTGGATGTTTATGATTTACGCTATTATTATATTTTTTTTAATATAAAATAGACTATAATTCAATAAATAATTTAATTTTAAAACAGGAAACCTTTAAAATGAGTATTTCAAAAGGAACGGAACGAGGCAAAAACTTGGGTCATTGACTTGGGTCGTGGGTAATTTTTATGTGAAACGCTGGCAAGTTTTATGCCTTCCTGAAATCACACTGACTGAGACCTGCTTTAGCCTTAAATATGTCTTCCAAAACGATTCATGAAAATGTATGGGACGGCTTCGCACAAACTGAAACCCTGATTCAAGCTGTCATTCTGAACAATTTTATAGCGGAATTTTCCACGCGTTTCTCGTGGTTACACTGATTGTGACACCAGATTTCACTCGTTCCTTGTGGCAACACTGGTTTTTACACAAAGATAACTTTTCCCATAGGTAACACCACACTAGACATCGCATCGATTATCGATAAAACACATCAGAATGTTTTTTAAACGATTTTATTTAGCTTGCCTTGTTATCTAGTAATTGAAATTTGAACCCTTCCTTTTGACTGATTGATCTAAAATTTTGTAGGTACGCACCTTTAGTTTGGATGATTATATACCGTGGTGGCACGGGTTATGGACAGGGTTAAGCGCCGCCTCAGACATACAAAGCTATAATATTTATATTTATCGAATCTCAGTGTTGTGAGTTTTAAATTAAATAGTCATATTGTAAGCGGTTATTACAAACTGTTCATAACGAGTAAGACTGTAATAGTTCTTGAATGAAATAAAATTAAAAACAATCAATTGGTATGTCCGAAAAATCCTAATATGGACAGTCAAAATCTAGTAATGGACCCCCCAGTAATGGACAGTTATTTGTTTTGTATTGGACAATCAAAAACGGACTGGTATGCATAGATCTCCCCCAAACCACAGACTTTTCGGCTGACATTTTAGTCGGGCTCTTTTTCTCGTGTAGTGTGGAGATGTATGCACGTACACAGATGACAACGAATCGGTGATATGCATTTAAAGTTTTGCGGGGGCCATATCTGTGAAGCATATTCAGGGTGACTGCGGCCAAAAGTGCAGTATAAGATTTTTAAAGTTTTCATATTTTTGAATCGTTTGGAGGATCGGATAATAAAACCTAGTATATTTTTGTGACAGTCTTTAATCAAAAAATCTTCTAAAAGTCTTTGTTTTATAAACCTATTTAATATTTTAATTATCACAATCGAGAGATCAAAGATTGCTTAAACTAAACTCGGAATATAAATTTCGTCTGCCATGGACCGAAGTATTCTTTTAACCAATTAAATAATCAACAATTGACATGTTATTCCTATTCTAGAAAAAGTCTTCTTTTTAACAATTTAAATAATCAACAATTGACATGTTATTCCTATTCTAGAAAAAGTTTTCTTTTAAACAATTTAAATAATCAACAATTGACATGTTATTCCTATTCTAGAAAAAGTTTTCTTTTAAACAATTTAAATAATCAACAATTGACATGTTATTCCTATTCTAGAAAAACAATACTTATTAGATATCTACCAGTATCTACCATAATGACTATGATACAAATTTTCAGTCTGATTCAATTTTAACTGCTAATAACCAACTAAATTACTGTTTATCAATATCAAATAATAAAGCTTCGCTACATTATTCGTAAATATCAGGCAAATACTTTACATTTCTTTAACTTTGAAAAATTCTTTATTATTGTGTTGAACAGGAGGATTAATTATTTCAACAATTTCAGTAGCTGAGTACTAAAGTTTATCTACTCTCTCAGGCTATCTGAAACTGTCTCAGGCTATCTGAAACTGTTCCCTGTTGAATAAGAATCCCTGTTCCTAATGTCATAGTGCTAACTTCGTATCGTTCTCTGTCGGTATTTTCCATTTTTCCGGGAAAATATTCACCTTCATATGTAACAATGACAAATACTCCTTTTTTCAACACATTTTTTTTATTTTCAGCCTTCGATTTTGTCTTCAATTTTGCTAGAGGTAATTCGCTGTCAGAGTCAGTGTCTTCTATTCTTTTTCTTTTCTTTTGCAATTTCTTCGGTGGATTATTTTCATTTTGAGACATTTGAGGCGTATATTCATTTTCATTCAATTCAGGTTCATCCAACTCGACATTGTATTCGCTTGTATTGTATGTCCTGTACTTTGTTTCTTTTTTTCTGTATGTTTGATCTTTTTTTCTTGTCTCTTTCCGTATCCAGTTTCCGGTTTTTTTTTTCAAGTCTTTCCTTAGCTCTTTGTTCCTTTTTTTAACCTGCTAAGGCGTGTAATTCTTCTTAGGCGCCATCTGAACAATCAAAGATATCCAGGTAAGAGTTTCGCTAAGAGGGCATGGCACTCCAATCAAAACCCTGTTATGGACACCCAGTAATGGACATATGTCTACAACTGGAAAAAGCAATTTGTTTTCGTTTTTTTAACGATTAATACAAGCAGGAGGCATTAAAAAGGCAAAATAAGAATAAATCTCTGAATATACAGAAAATTATAAGAATCGACACGTGTCCATGACAGGATTTTTAAACTCCAGCCGATCCAGTAATGGACACCCCCTCTAAAACTTGAAAACAATATTGCATCACAATGAATCCTTCACACACATATGTCAAATTGTATAAAATGGGGGCACGATCACTGCAAGCTGATATTATTCTCAGAATCAATAATCTATCGAGCAAAATATTGACTTACCTTCTTAGCAATTTACTTAACAAAACTGCACAAATTGACTAAAAATTGAACGAGCGATACACTTCACCCCGCCATTTTGACACTTAAAGACAGAGACAAGTGACAGTTGTAATTATGATACACAAATGTTACCTCTTGATGATTTGAGTGTTGCCATTACTAAAACAACAATATAACTCTTATTTTCCGCTAAAAAAGATGAACGTGTCCAAGACTGATGCCAAGTCCATTACCGGTGCCACCACGGTAGTTTAATAAATTCGGTATCATTGTAAACCAATATGGCTGCCAACATTTTTTTTTTATTAATTCCATAGATTGATGAGGAGAGTGCTTTGAATACATTGTCTACATCATTTTAATATTTATTTTCACCAAAATCGTTTAACTTAACAAATTTTTTCACTTATTTATTTTCGTAATGATAAGCTAAATATTCAAAGTCAAACTATTATGTAATTCCGTTTCCAGTAGTGAACTACTAGCAAAAAATTTCAAGAGGATTACGACACTAAGATCCGTGGGGGGCCCGCTAAGTACGGCACCTTTATTCTATGCCAGGCCATTCTCTGCCAAAGTTATTCATTGTCATGGCATTTAAAACCATGGCTTTAAATAAATTGGCATCAAATGAAGGAGCCGAGTGAAAAGGTACCGGACAGTTTATTCTCTGCCAGCGTCATCTGATGCCATCATGGCATTAGATAAAGGGACCGTTCAATTTTTGTACACCACCGCCAAACGCTGCACACTTTGACAGCTCTCTACGTTTGTTGTCTTTGGTTGGGCAGCCATGTAAAGTCGCGTTCTACAATTTTTAATGAGGAGTCACAAAAGGATAGGGATGAATGAATGATCGCTATGTTGAGGCGGCTAACTTGGCGACTTTTTGTTTCAATTCAAACGCTGTGTGATTTTAAACTCTTATTTGAAAATATTTTGAAGCTATATATTATCTTTATATTTAGTAATCAAAATAACTACAAATAAAAATACAGAAGAGAAGTTAATATTCAATGTAGATTATGAAATATCGAAGAAAAAGGTTTGTAAGTTAAAAAAGAAAAAGTAAGGTTAAATAAGGTAAACTGTACCTTTACTCATACAGAAACAAGAAAAAGATTATAAAAACTCAAGAGAACAAGAATGAAAGTGCACAAGACGAAAATCCACAGAAAGAACCAAGTGCACAATGTATTTGTATCTAAAAAACTAAACAAGAAGTGAAGTGTGAAAGATAAATGAAGGATAAAAATAAAAGCAAACGCATTAATTAAAGATGACCCACAATCCTATAAAAAACTATCGATAGAGGAAACGGTCGCTGGGTGATGTTAGAGGAATTTCTTTTTTTGCAAATTCAGTCTCTTGAAAAGAAACTGGTCAGGCCACCCTACCAGGACAGCCTACCAGGACCAAGGAGTATATAACACCAGGACTTTTTTGCTACTCGCAGCCAACACAAGATTTTATATAAAAGGATCAAAAGATAAAGACACAAAATGGGTGTTCAAGACTTAACCAGACGGAACAAAGAAAGCATGACTTGTAGTTGTAACGCGAGGTTATCGACAAGATTATTCAGAAGAAATGTAAAAACAACAATATTGTGAATGTGTCTTTGGAATATGTTTGTCTCAAGGTCATAATTAGGATTAGGAAGCAACTAGATAGTAGATTTATTACCATTTCTAAATGGAAACTTACAGATGTTTATTTGAAATGAAATAATATTTATTGAAAGTGCTACTTAAATGGAATATGAAGTAAAAAAGGAACAGATCAAAAAAATTATTACCTATTAATGTTTAATAAATATACTTATTCTATAAAATGAATAAAAGAAAAAATTTTGCTCAATTTTATTTTGGTGTCCCTTCAAAAACCATACAAAACAGTATATCTAAATCTATTATTGTCAGCTTGGTGCCATGGTGAACATCAGAATGACTGTATACCTATTCAAACTTAAACTTTTTATTGCTTACCTACCACATAACAAAGTTTGATTTTAAACCAAGGTTGTAGTTCCTGTGATACCCCGCAGGGGTGCAGCAATTGTAGAGGGTACGTACCTCTTTACATTAAATTACTTATAACTATTGATGCTTACATCTACATTCTGAGGTACACCCGTTATTCTGAGGTTCACCTACCGTGCTCCATCCCACAAACGGATCTGATAAGCAAAGCAGATGCAGCATAGTGCGATCAATTAGGATTGTATCTGGATGAATTATATTATTGTATATCACTCAATTTTATATACAACATGGGATGGGAGCAAGCAGCACGAAGAGAAGAAAGGATCCAGCACAAATTATAATTTGGGTAAAGCCATTTTTCTCCACCCTGTATATAAAAAAAAATTCCCATTTCAGCCAAACTGACCGAACAGCAAAAATAAAGTGTTTCCTTTCAGAAAAATTGACTATCATCCACAAAACATGATGCGCAATAAATAAGTATACTACGGGTGTGGCAATAAAACAAGAACTCACTGTTAAACTTTATTGTAGGATAAAAAATAGAATGCGCTTATAGACAGTCAGACAATGGATAGATACAAATCGAGAAGTGCGAGTAAGAAGAGGGTGCCTCGATCTGACAATGAGGATACCAGTCCTTTGGCATATCATCTAACACTTCCCCTTACGGAAAAGGATATAATACAAAATCCCTACACTCTCTGTCAACCCTATAACTTAGAATAACTTATCATGAATTAAGTAACATAAAAAGGAGTGAAACATTATGATTTCTCTTATCAGCCCATATACATCCCCACCGAGGGGCACGGGCCTCCCTTCGAAACACGGAAGGGATTTACACATTATGATTGTGATAACTAAAATCTATAATCTATTAAACAGTTCAAGAATACAACTTAAACTGAACAAATTGAGGTATTCATAGAAGAAATTTAAACAAAAATAGACATGCTTAATTATCATTTGTTACATTCAATCTGTGTCTGAAAAACATATGCTTATTAAAGGACAATGCTTTCATAAGTATATCTGCTATCATTTCATCAGTTGGTAAGTATGATATACTAATACAACCATCAGAAACCAAATCCTTTATGAAATTGTAACGCATTCTTTAGATTATGCCAAGAGCTTCTGTGCACTCTGATTTATCATTCAAAATTGTGCTTTGTAAAGGTGTGCCCATAAGATCTAACCAAAAGCTCCCGATAAATAAAATGTCTTAACATGCGTCGCTAATGGATAAATACTCTGCTTCAGTACTTTGCATAGCAATGCTGCGTTCTTTTCTACTCTCCCAATTTATAGTATTAGTTTATATTTTAACTATAAAACCTGTAAGTGATTTCTTGTCAATAGGGTCGTTCGCCCAATCAAGATTCAACCTTTTACATTTATAAAAAATCAATCCCAAATCCACAGTACTTGACAAATAGCGGAGAACCCTCTTGGCAGCAACCCAATGAGATCTAGTGTAGCAGTTATTAAACTGACTTAATTCAAACGTAATATCAGGCCAAGTGCACACACTCAAACACATAAGAGAGCCTATTAATTCTATATAATAATTATTAATTTTCTATTAGTAAATTGTTTACAGTTTGATTCCATACCCGACTTGCTTGCTTCAGCCCATAGATGCTTTTCTGTAACAAACACGCCTTATTAGAATCCTGTGCATAGCCAAACCCGGGGGCTGTTCCATAAATATTTCTTAAAGATTTCCATGAAAAAAAGAATATACTTAAATAAAATTCGCATCGTGGAATGCCTAACTACAGGGGAGGAAGTGTCTTCATAGTCCACTCCTGGTTATTGGCTCAATCCACTTGCTTTAAACCTATTAAAAATAAATAGGCTTTTCCAGAAGAATCTATTTTCACCTTAAAATACTTGCTTTTGACTGTTTCTATTTTTCTAACTTCCAAACATTGTTATTAAGTGATTGATATTCAATATCCATTGCTGCTTGCTAATGATCTTTAGCTAGCCAAAGTTTCAATGTATGTGGTAGGTTCCATGAATGACGAGAGAAAATAAAATTCATAATCTTCATACCTATTAGGAGGAATACCTCTAGTACATCTAGTGGGTCTTTCTGATGACGTGTGCTCTTCTTGTGTCATCACGGTCTCACCTACCAAGCCACTGGAGTCCAAGGAAGACTCTGCTCTTCATCTTAGTCATCAGACTTTTATGGTGACTGGAAGCAGTCTGTGTACTCGGGTGAGGAATCAGCATCCTCCGCCTCGGAGGGGGGTCGCTCACTGGTGGCCTCACTTCCAGCAGCAACATCTCCAGCAGCTGATTCTGAAATTGATATGATTTCTTCATTTAGTAAATTCTTATTAGTATTATCAGACTTTTCTGGGGAAAACAAATTATTAATTATTTTAAGTAAGTACTATCATTTAGTTCATAATTACCTATTCATGTCATAACATGGATTATTTTGGTTTCAAATTTAAATTAACTAGATCACAGATAATATTATTCCCAGCTGATGAACTATTGCTCACATCTACTGGAAACAAATTATTAGAATGTACACATTACACAAACACTCATTTGTATTATTATTATCACATTTCTCGATTTTATTACTTTTCTCGGATTTTATAGATCAACCAATCTGTAAATGTCAACCCTTTTGAGTTTTTTTTATTATTAGAGCAATCGTCCTTTTGGACATTTCTGCCAGTGTCACGTCGATTCGAATAAAAAAAAGCGAATTTAAAACGGAAAAAGAATCTCTTTTTCCTGAAAAGAAGAAAAAACAGAATTTCCGCAAATGTGTTTAAGTCATGGATCTAATTATATAAGGATAGAACTCTTCGAGCTCAAACCCGGGCCGAGGAAGAGCGAGCAACGTGGCAAAGGTCTCATTCTAGTAGGGTGACAATGCGATTACTCGTATTGTAAATTGTTTTTTTTGAGGGCAAAGTATACGTAACAGACAAATACAGGCTTCCATTTAAGGATAGAAGTTTTCCTGTAATTTTATTTTTATATAGCAAACCATCAGCCACATTTACGTTACTACATTTTTGTTATAAAACACCAAATTGTATGATAATATACAAGGAGTGTCGCCAAAGGCAAGTTGTATTTAAATATGTAAAATAATAATAGATTTAAAGTAGCTGGACTATGTAAGATCAATAGGATGGCAACATGGAGAGTGGGGACGTCATGAAAGGAAGAAGAAGTAAGCACATCTTCTCATGTAAGTCTTATTCTATAATATTGTTTTCCAACTTGATGTGAAACTTGTTAAGATGACGAAAGATACGTATTCTTTTAATTGTTGTTTCTTGTGATGCGAGGCATGGGACGGCTGTGAGGGGAGTAGGGAGGCCGTTCGGGCGTGTAGCCCAATATTTTTCGTCGCCTTATCAATGATCACAGGAACTGGTAAGTTTCCGAAGCAGATGTTTAGATGATATATTTTGTCTAATTTAGGCTGTGGATTTATTTCCAGAATCTAAGTGTATATTTCATGTTATACCTAATTTTGAACTGTTCCTGAAGCTTTATGATAGGGTTGACGACAAGGAGGACACAGAGTAGTGGACATCAGGAATGTGTAGTTAGGTTGTTAAAATAAAACTAAAACATGCTTTTAACTTAATTTCAAAACTTTTCCCATGAAAACATTTTCCCCAAGCAATCCATATTGGATTTTTTGTAAAATTGAAGTTTTATGCTTAGAATTTGTTTTTTCTATTTTATCTAACGGACCTTTGGGAGAGCCCGTTCAGTTCCATAGGGAAATTAGTATCTATAAGTCGATTTTGATCTTATGTAAATTTTTATTAGAAATGATTAAATAATAAATTTTGTCAATTCCCCCTTTCATAGGGCGCCATTGCCCGATTTCGTTTATTAACGCCAGATAAAAAAAAGTTTTTTATGTAATTTCAAATAGAAATACCTCAATAATTGCCTTATAGAACCACCAATTTATCACCAATTTTGTGGCGTTCAAAATGATTAAAACTGAAAGTTTTTCGCTTGTCAGTCTAACTAAACTAAGAAGTTCAGAGTTTTTTTATTAAACATCGTGATGAAACCCGTGCTTCTGAGGAAATGTTTCCGAAAGACGCATGGTCCACCAACCCGCATTAGGCCAGCGTGGTGGACTATGGCCTGAATCTCCTACATGGTTTGAAGGGAGGCTCGTGCTCCTCGGTGGAGACATTGTATGGACTGATGAGAGTGAGAGAGATATTTGTTAAGTCACAGGGTCTCGGACTCGGACGCAAGACATTGCGATAGCGACCATGTACACTCTTATTCTCTCATTAGCACTCGCGCAGCGAAACCGTGCGGACGTCCAGGTTTGATAAAAAAATTGCGGGTCTTTTAGGGATTGAAACCTAGTTAGGCTTTTAACAAGGCAAGGGGGTCCTTTAGAGTGCCAATATGGAGCTGATTTTAGTTTAATTAGTCTATAAAAAATATTTACTAGATCACCAGCACTTGGAACAAACTCATCAATTTAATTTTAAGTAATTTTTTACAAATTTTATTTTGTTGTTTTATTAACATAATTATTTCGTTCATTATTTCTACTACCTACTTATTTTCTATAATTCTTAACTATATATTATTTAGCTATTACTATCTATCTCTTTTCCTTTTCTTACTAATATTCCTACTCTTAATCCTGTTTTTCTTTGTTTGTTCTACGAAGTGCGCGTATAGTTTTAAAAGCACTGACAGAATATCAGCGTTGTGGCTCCAACCACAACACTCTGCTGAGTCAGGACCTCTTCCTTAACCGTTTCACATCACGATTCCCCTTGATGTTTTTTCTTTGTTTATATTTGTATATTGTGTGAAGTTGTTTGTTTTATGTTTACGTCAAAGTTGCTGGTCATTGAATAAACGTATTATCTATCTATCTATCTATAGGGTGTTGAGAGAACTGAAGGGTGCGAAAAAAGTAGCTGTCGGCTAAAAATTGTCTCCTAAGATTCAGGGGGGATCTGCCATTTCCACCTGAAGGGCGTTGGTAGGGCTAGATCTCATCTCAATGAGATCTATTTTTTTCAAGCCAGCTTTGTTACCGGGGACTTATAAGAAGGAACCATAGTCTAGGGGCACTATTTTTGTATTACTCGTCTCATTTCGAGCGATATATTTCGTTGATTTGCGTCGATGCTATTGATTTTGAATTTTTTATCTACTAAATTCCATGAGTGCTAAGACCTTTTCGCTGAAGGGCAGTGATCAAAAAGTTCGGAAATCAAAAGAATCCGCGCAAATCAATAAAAGATATCGCTCGAAACGAGGCGAGTGATTAAAAAATAGAGCCCCAGGATGCTACGGATTGTCGCATTATAGAGTAATCTGAGTGAGATGGGGTGCGCTCCCCAACATGCACCAGTTAAGCATCGTAAAATTTTAAGTCCCTTTTCACATTTTTTGACAATATAATCGAAGTGCAAAGATCCATCAAGTTTTGAATCCAGGAGAACACCTAAAACATTATAGTGCGATTTTGCTGATATACTTAGGTACGTTGTTAATAGAGACCACAAACTCGGGCAGAGTCCTTTTCCTTGAAAAATTAACAACGAAACTTTTGGTTGGGGAAAGGTTGAGACCATTAGCAGAGAGCCAGTGGTCTAGGGAAGAGAGTGAGGTAGAGATTGATTCAACTGCAGCTTCAATATTGCTGTTGGAAGAATAAATAAGGATATCATCAGCGTACTGTAACATCTGGCAGTTATTTACAACGGATTCTATATCATAGGTATATATATATATATATATATTGTAGAGTAAAGGACTCAGAACAGACCCCTGAGGTAGACCCAGCCGTACTATTTTGGAGAGATTGATATGTTCATCTCTCTTATGGAAAATAACTTGTCTCTCGGACAATAGTCCGCACACGAGGTTCGCCAGACTATCCGGAATCCTCAGCTCTTGAATTTTCTTCCTGAGGATAGGAAGCTGAACGCTGTCGTATGCAGCCTGAATATCCAAGAAAGCCGCGACAACGGATTTTCCCTGGCTAAATGCAAGTCTAATGTCTGAAGTCAGAATACTAAGACTGTCTGTGGTGCCTTTACCTTTTCTTAATCCATATTGAGACAGGGCCAAAAGTCTCCCACTCTCCACATACGGTTCTTGACAAGGTGCTCCAACAATTTAATTAATACTGAGGATAAGGCTATGGGGCGGTAGGATGAGTTGGGTTGAGTGCGGGGAAGCAATTGGCCCTGCTTCCCCGCACTCCACCCCGCGCGCCTTTACAAAAATAACTGACAAAAAAGGTTCTCTATACCTGCAAAACAGTGGTGCAAGGCCTTTTTTAAGATGGTTAATACGATGTAGAATAACGTAAAGTAATGAAAAAATTAGGTGAATGGGGCGTTTTACTAAGAAATTTTACATTTTTTTCAACACATTTGCTCATAAAGTGGGTCTTATGTCATTGTTTTAAGGTTCATAATGATATGTATTACCCAGCCCGTGAGTAATAAAAATAAAGCACAAGTACGTAATGGTTTTTTTTCTAAATTTCAGCAAAGAGATCAGATCTTATTTTATATTTAAAATTAAGTGTAAATATTGAACTACATATTTGTAAATAGAAATATAATTCCACTAAATCATTTAAATTTAACAGAAAATTATCATTTATTTGTGCTAAAACGTGAAAATATATACCTAGTTAAGTATTTTTTTATTATTTGGCTGTATGGCATACTTGTCAATGTGAATCTCATTTTGCGAGCGATAAAAGAAAAATAAAAGCGCCTCTTTTCAGAATTTTCAATGGATCTAATACATAAGGATAGAAATCTTCGAGCTCAAACGCGGGCCGAGGAAGAGATAGAGCAACGAGGCAGAACGTCTCATTCTAGTAGGGTGACAATGCGATGACTCGTATTTTTTTTTTGGGAGGGCAAAGTATACGTAACAGACAAATACAGGCTTCCATTTAAAGAAGTTTTCCTGTAATTTTATTTTAT
>CATLJT010000300.1:0-21773 GCA_949987775.1 Aproaerema taeniolella
AATCGGCACAACAACCCCTCACGCCGAGTTCCCGCCAAAAATCCAAAACCTGAGAAGCCTACTTCATGTTTTATTGACCTGACCTGAGAATACTTACTTCATGTGTTATTGTTTCTCAAAGTTTGAAGTAGGTAGGATATTTGTTATGTATTTTGACTAACATAATCATAAAAAAACGACAAAATCATAATGGATCCACAACATTTTAAAAAGGATCGTTATTTTTAAAGGTCGTTAACGGCAGGATTAGGACTATCAGTATCTAAGGCTCGGAATCGTCCTAAACTGACAAAATTCGGCATGCAATTGACTACACTGCGTCCCGTTTGCATCAGGAAAGATTTTTAGTCAGTCTGCCGCTAGCGTTTGTGCCGAGTGGACGTGTCAATCGAAATTAAATTCACATGACACGGCAGTATTGCCAGTAGTGACAAGAGATTAAGAACACCGGGACTTCTTAAAAGGCAAGAAATTGCAATCGTAATTATTTTAAAGTGTGCTTACGCAAATGCAAGGCAGCTAGAGTAGTTTATTTAACGATATTGCCTTTTCAAATAAATTAACTAGAGTAAAAACCGAGATCTGATGGCCCTGGATTGTGTGTAGTCGACGCGGGAAAAATACATAGCTTTGTTTGAGCGACGGATTGATTCCGAGATCGTCAGGTACCGTTTTTTATCGTGTCCGTAATAGTATTCCTGATGCATGTAGTCCGAGCCAAATATTCTAATGATAATCGTCCTGTTATTTTTGAATTTAATAAGTCCCTATTATCAATAGTGGGTACCTCTACCTACCATAAAAAAAGGAACTGACAAAAAGGAAAACTAATGGCACTAATTTTGCAGTCTATCATGTAGTCTGATTACCGTATGATTTGCTGAATTTACGAATAATTTACCTACAAAATAATGTAGGTAATGGAAAATAATAATAAGGCGCCTGCCTGTGCAGACAGGTGAAATGGTTGACAACCCCTGGAGGTCTAGGAAATCATATCATGCTATGTAGGTGTATCGTACAGCATGAATGAACATTACCGGTGTTGCCAACAACCCAGGGCCTAAGGTAGCTGAGTTTCAGGTATCACTATGAATTAAATACCTTATTATCTTCTTTAAAATGGATCAAGTAAAATATTCACACATCGTCTGCTAACAATAATGAGGTTTACCAGACTTAACTACCAGACCAGATCTAACTAACGAGACAATATCTAAAATTTTCCCGAACTATTTAGTTAGTTCGGTTTATCTATATGTCGGAATAGTTTACATAAACAGCGAGGAATCCCTCTTATAAAAACAGTAATTCTTATGATAAAGCATCAGAAGTGGTTTTCTCTTTATTGATCATCTTTGTGGGCGTATACGTGGGTTACAGGCATAACGAAAACACTAGAATACACATAGCCTTTATGTCTTTTACATGTCACACAATATAGATCACATAGGTCGAACGTCTGTAGTTATAGCACAGCCTAGATTTAACTACTTAGCTTCACTATCGCCCCATCAATCACTTTGA
Organism: Aproaerema taeniolella; assembly: GCA_949987775.1. Classification (NCBI taxonomy): domain Eukaryota; kingdom Metazoa; phylum Arthropoda; class Insecta; order Lepidoptera; family Gelechiidae; genus Aproaerema; species Aproaerema taeniolella. The sequence goes on from CATLJT010000300.1 coordinate 1,528, forward strand.
GTGAACTAAACGTTAATTATTACAAGCACTAGGTGATCTAACGAAACACATCAGGACAGTTCCTAGTACAAGCTGCCCGCGCGCCGGTTAGAGGAAGACTGTATGGCCTCCCCTCAATCCCGACCACGTGCAATGCACACAGACTCTGTCAAGTGAGCTGACGTCACTTGTATTTCGTTGACACCCAAATTTCTTGAAGTCTTGAATTCTTGACCACTCCGAAACGGCCATCCTGCGCGACACACGTCCCTGTGTGTAATTCTGAAACAAACTTCATCACAAAGCTCGGTCATTCCTGACCTTACACCCTGACCCTGAGACCAGAGTGTGGTCCTGATCCATAATCTCAACTTTGAACTCAGCATTAAAAACATTGTTACTTTCTATTAACTGATCTCATTAAACCTGTTTCCAAGGAACTACGAAGCTCAGAGATTCAGAGTATTACTAACTTCCATGACCATGATCTCAGATCAACATTATTCATATCTTAACATAATCTCCAATTCTTAATCATTTTCATTAAATTAAAACTGAAAATATCAATCATCAAATCAGAAACCAGAGCCATGCACCACCGATGCAAATTTTACGTAGCAAACTATGGTTCTTTAACTAACGAGTAACTACTCTAACGCCACGGCTCACCAGCCGAACAACAACCAATAGAGCATTCCAAATGAATCTCCCGTTGCATCTCCCACCGACGCAACACACTACGGTCCTCAAGACCACGACCTCCGCCAGAGATACTCGCCCACCGCACACCCACGGACTACTTGAGTTTCCTCAAGAGACACCGATTTCCACCGGGCTACGACTACGCAGTAACTACTGGTACGGTCGACTTTACTACGGCCGAAAGATAGTTAACTCGTTTTAACACAAACATTTACTCCTTATCACTACCATCATCGTCTGGTACATGACTATCTGGCATCTTACGTAAACGATCATGTGCGTACTTGTAAGTACGCTTGCTATTTAAAGCTTTTAACATGTAACTTCAAAACAAAGCCCAAGTAAAGCCATTGAATTTAGCCTCATTCCTTCTTAGGCCTACTTACCACAATTTCTTCGTTTTATTTAAACTAGTAAATTTTAAACACTCTTCCCAGATCTCAATTAATTCATGTTAGCGAAATTAACATTTTTCCTTTTACGAATTCTTCAGATAGAAATTAAATTCAAATTAGTTATCTATTTTAAGTTCACCATAATTCAAACTAATCTGCATGCTGCGGTAGGTAATTCAAATTGTAAACATACTTACCATAAAAAAAAAACACAGTTCGACAGGTCAATTAGTCAAAACCCTTTTTTTTTATGAAAACACCCTGTTGACAACTAAAGTGTTTCCGTTTGTTGAGCCAAACACTTGGCTCCCACAGTTTCAAAATGCATTCCTAGAAGTTAAGGAGCAATACTTTTTTTTTTTTTTTAACTGACATCACGCTAAATAACTTGTGTGATAGGCAGAGATAACAACCTCACGGACATTCATGTTTTATTGAACGGAATCTTTATAAGATCTCTTTTACCACCTTAGATGAATCAAACAATAGCATTTCAATCGCCACTTATTACCACTATCATTTCCGTTTTTTTTTTATAATATCGACAAGAAAACTGCGGTTCTGATTTGCACTTGAAAAATCTTGTAACGTAAAAGAATAAGACCACCTCTAAGGCACTGACATGCGTGTCCCTTGAGTTGAGCGTCCTCTAGGACACATCAACACTGACTTTAATACACTCTGATTTAGATCGAAAAACTGGCTTCTCATTCAAACGTTCCTCCGCATAATTTCACTAAGTCGGTAAGGTCGTCTTTGAACTGTTTTATTTGGGTCCACTAGTCGGATTTGAAGCTCACCTGTATTAACTCTAGTTTTAGGCATTTCTTTAGTAAAATATTCTGAAAAATTTCTCAGTACTGAAATAAGATCACACTTATCAACTGGTATGTTTGTGTCTATTTCTTGAAAGTCAACTGATGTCTCTTTGTTTAAAGAGATACTGTTCACATGTAAACAATTCCTTGTAACCGAAAACCGAGAAGCCGGCATATTTATAACAAAGCCCTGACTCAAAATCTCTCGGCCTATCATTATGTCACTACTCACATAAACATTCGGCAAGACGTGAAATAAAATCTCTATAGTGTAAGTACATAACTTAAGAGAACAAAGGATTTGTTCGGTATTGAATGTTGCTCCTTGGCTGACACCCATTAATTTTATAGTATTAGGTATTCTCTTACCAGAAAACTTTGAGGCCACACTTTCTTTTACTAGCGAACATTCATCACCTTAATGGAAAACTCTGACCTTTATGTCACCAATGCTAACGAGTTGATCCTCCAACATGCCGTTACATTAACCTTCTAATCGCTGTGTTACCGCCACCACGATGACTGGAACTGTGTCTGGTTCTTACACTTTCGTAGGCACGAAGTCTTCCTTTGAATCTTTGACCGTTTTGCTGCATCAATGCGCTTGTATGTCTTCACATTTTCCTATTTTTCGCGATGTCAATATTTTTCTTGCTTCAGTCCTTCCGTTCACCAATGAAACATTTCACTTTATTACAAACTTTTGTAAAGACAAGGTTCACACACATTAAGTTCTGTTGCTTATCTTCATTTTTTTTTTTTACTTTTCAAATTTTCATAAGACACTTATTACTGTCTTTTATTCAGTTTCGTTTGCCTGGTCGAATCCCACTTCTGATGTCGGAATAGTTTACATAAACAGCGAGGAATCCCTCTTATAAAAACAGTAATTCTTATGATAAAGCATCAGAAGTGGTTTTCTCTTTATTGATCATCTTTGTGGGCGTATACGTGGGTTACAGGCATAACGAAAACACTAGAATACACATAGCCTTTATGTCTTTTACATGTCACACAATATAGATCACATAGGTCGAACGTCTGTAGTTATAGCACAGCCTAGATTTAACTACTTAGCTTCACTATCGCCCCATCAATCACTTTGAGTGAACTAAACGTTAATTATTACAAGCACTAGGTGATCTAACGAAACACATCAGGACAGTTCCTAGTACAAGCTGCCCGCGCGCCGGTTAGAGGAAGACTGTATGGCCTCCCCTCAATCCCGACCACGTGCAATGCACACAGACTCTGTCAAGTGAGCTGACGTCACTTGTATTTCGTTGACACCCAAATTTCTTGAAGTCTTGAATTCTTGACCACTCCGAAATATACATATAATAAAACTGTAGAGGTCGAATTTCTGTACATAGAAAAAAAATGCTAAAAACCGAATCAGGGGGATGTAAGAAGAGAAATAAAACAAATCCCGATTTTTTTAGATTTTTTTGTTTCTCTGTTTGTCTGTTTGTCTGTTTGTCTGTTTGTCTGTTTGTCTGTTTGCACGGGCTAATCTCCGTAACTGTTGGACCGATTTTAATGAAATTTTGCATAGGGGTACCTTATATCCCCGGTCAACATTTAGGCTACATAAAATCTCGAAATTTAGCCAGTAAATATAAAACCAACAACAAAAACCCCTGAAAAAATTCAAAGCTAGGTGTTTTTCAGAACATTTTACTCATACATAGAGATCAACGTATTTTTGACATACATGGGCTAAAAGCAAGGACATGTTGTTTTTTAAATTTATCTCTTTCGAGAAAGGCAAAGGAATCTGCATCCATACAGCCAGGTCTTCAATATATTTATTTCTTAGCTATGTCTTCAATTTATATTTCTTTACTTCTGTCATTCTCCGTAAGCCGATAGTGTTTTGTTTACGAAGAACTATGGCGGCGAGAAGCACTGCCGCTGGATCGGAGCGGATACACTGTATCACTTGAATTACTTTTTAATCGACTTCCAAAAAGGAGGAGGTTTTATGTTCGCCTGTATACAGGGTGGAATTTTGTAATGCCACCTGAAGGGAAAGTACTCTTAATACTGTAGATAGAAAATTGTACTCAAAGAAAACATTCCTTTATTTTTTAAAAGAAAGAAAACTGCATTCAAGAATTTTCGAAAATTCGCTTGCCACAACCGGGAATCGAACCGACTAAAATCTATAAGAATACCCTGTACTTTTATTGCGTCGATCGTTAGGGTCAATTATAAGGATGAAATCTTTCTAACAAACTTGGTAAATTAAATGAAAGGAAAACTACGAAATCTTAAACCATTGTATATCTTTATTTTATGTATGTTCACCGATTTCTCCGCCATTTGGACCGATTTTCAAAATTCTTTTTTTTTGTTCGAAAGAGTATACTCCAGAAGTGGTCTTATTGTCACCAAGTCAGGATCTGATGGAATCCCATCAAAATCAAGGGCAACCCTTGAACGGAATAGGCACTGAAAATGTTTCTCAAGTTCTTTCTATTATTTACGCCAAACATAGAAAAATATACACATCAACACTGTCTAGGGATATTGCATGATTTTTCATACAAAAGAGGTCTGTTTTAGAAGCTATAATACCATACTCGAGATACGCGGAGTGATATAATTTTCAGATGAGCAAGTGCTAAACATGAATTTTCAATTTTTATCAATGAATTTAATCTTTCTTGAAATTTGTGAAAACATGACTAAAATGAAAAAAAAAAATGCGCTAATTCCACCATTTTCATACAAAAAGCAGAAAAAAGTGCATTTTTGTTTTCGTTTACGTCACGTTTAAAAAAACAATTTAAACAAAATTCATTGACGAGAATTGAAAATTCAGGTTTAAAACTTGCTCATCTTAAAATTATATCCCTCCATGTGTCTCGAGTATGCTTTTATAGCTTCTCAAACACACCTTTTTGTATGAAAAATTAATCAATATCCCTAGACAGTGTTGATATTTAACTTATTTTTTCTATGTCTATGAGTACGTAGCATTTGATAAAAGGACCGGATTGAGATTTATAAGATATTTTGTATAATAGATCCTTTCTTAATTTTTTGTCGGAAGTTTGGTTGAGTAGTAGAGTTACACAGCCTGTGAATCGACGGTTTCTGGGTTCGATTTCCGGTTTGGGCAAACAAACCATACGAGGGAAACTTTAGTGCAGAAAGTTACAGTGTGAAGTGCTAATTAATTGATTTTATGATAGAATATAGATAGATAGATTGACACTTAATTCAATTGACATAAAACAGCACAACACAGTAATAGACAAATAACAAACATACAAGTAAACATGAATCAGCAAGCAAACAATGAAGTAAACAGAGTAAGAAACAGAAACAAATAATTTTATAAAACTATTTACACCGTGTTATCTGTATCATGCCAATCAAATTGGCGCTGACTCAGCATATTGCTGCAAAACCAGACTGCAGCGCTGGTATTCTGCCATGATGCTACTTATTGAGTTTTCTTTGTAGGTAATATTAACTTTTTTCTAACTTTATAAATTCACCTTTAAAAAAGTACTTTATAAAGAAAATCTGAGGGTGCTGCTCTATAATTAGATAGATGTTATTTTAAGAGCTATCGTCGAATATAAGTGAGTCGGAAGAAATTAAAATTATTGTAGGTAACTGACCCACAAATATCCAAAAATAAAACAAAAACTTCTGTGCTGAACTGGCACTGAACAAAAAATTTGGAATATGCCAGCTGCCAACCAAATACATTGCATTGTTGGTACAGAGGCCAGCGCATCAGGTTACTCCATTTTCATTGCAAAACCGCTCTTATCACAACAGCACAGAGTGCACGCGTGTGGTACCTGAGTTGGGGCCGTCCGTGCATTGCAAAATTTGGACAACGTATTATATAAGGTCCTAATTTATTAGTCACTTTCCTTTTAACACGTTATTGTGTAGGTCAAAATATATCATTTGAGTCAAAAAACAAAAGCATAATATTAAATTTAAAAGGTCTTGAAAAATTTTGTTATGATATTTTTTTCATTACTATGTTGAATAAACCCATCCATTCAAACGTAAATAATAATGGCAGTAGTAGAGCGGGCGAGCGGGGAGTGGACGGCTATAATCGAAAGAGAACCATTCCTTTATCTTTAAATGGATTTTTTTTTTATTTTTTTTACAAAATTTAATTTTCAGATAATTAATTTTTATGTTGTTTTTTGGAATACTATCAACCTATACAATAACGCCTTAGAAGGTAAGTGACTAATAAATTAGGACCTTATATACTCATAAACAATATGCCATTTTTTAAATTTTCATGACATGTAAAGTTATGTGACTTATGTTACCCCAACGAGGATTATAGGCGTATAATATCTAAAATATCGAAACTTTTGTCAGCTTCCCCATTAATAGTTCGGCTATTCTGCACTTTTTTAACGATCCAAAACTAAATACTTAATACAGTGTTAATAAGAACGAAGTTGATTAAGTATTTAGTCTTCAAATCTTAATTCGGCCCTAACTAAATGACATTATTCAATCTTCAGGATATCACTTTTTGAAAACAATAAAACGGCTTATTTTTATTTTTAAGCAAAGGAATCTATGGCCGTACAGCCGGTGTTTTCAATGCATTTCTTATTTTTAAAGGCGGGAAACTCAATAGAAACTGACAATTGACATTTGTTTTATTAAAACCACTATGAATATGGTCTATATAGGTTTGATCTATGGCTTTGATGTTCTGACATGAAATAAGGGCTATTTATTGATTTTTTGATTTTAGTTTACATCAAGCGTAGCATTGCGTATATAAGCCATGGATAAATATTATAATATTACTATTCTAATAAGTTTCTTACTTTGGACCTTTGCTTATTTCTACAAATGTTCATTGAAGGGAAAAGCTTAGTCATTTCTATCTTAAATTTAATTTTTTATTGAATTATTTTTACACAACTATCGCAAAGCACAATAAAAGCAGCGTGCTAGCTGAAATCTCAAATGCACGGGGGTTTTCTTAGATACTGACATAGGTGACCTGTTTCAGAAACTTCTATTCCACTGAAAATCAAAAATAAGTCCGTATTTAGCACTAAGGAATTCGTGTGCCATTTATTGTACTTACCTAAGTAATAGGTTTTTCAACATACAATTTTCGTAAATTTTTTACTCCACATATTTTTATTGTATCAAAATTGATTTTTTATAAGTACAAAATCCTTACGTTTTTCACAGAAACGCGAAATACAATATTAATTAACCACTTTTTGTGGGATTGTTAAGACAACAAGATGTTTTAGAGGCACCACTGACTCATGTTAAGTGTTGATTGTCTATCTCTCTCAGTATCAAAAAAACAAAAACGACTGCTACTTAAGTATAGATCAGAGTCTGAGTCGCGTTATATAATACGGACCTTAATCTATCAAAAGCAGTAACAATGGTATAGAAAATATAAGCGATAGAGGAAACAACTATGTTTGACCTTTGTTTTCAGATCCAAAGTAATGTATTAAGGAGTAGTAGTATCAACCTTATATGACATAGTTAGTCAAGTTTTCAAATAAAAAATATTTTTAGAAATTGCTTTTCCTTATATGAACGAAATAGTTGCTATTCGTTCATATAACGAAAATATGAACGAAATAGTTGCTTCAATAAAAAACGGCAATTCATGTATCTGTAGTTGTGTCAAAGTACAAACTCGGTCTATAAAAATACATACAACACGCAGACGAAGTTGCGGGCATCAGCTAGTTAAAACATATTTTATTGTAGCTTGTCCCTGAACTGAAGTAGCCTAAAAGGCGACCAGTCGCCTTTCAGATTTTTTTGTCGCCGATTCTCGTCCTGAGTAGCCTAAATGGCGATAAATCGCCTACGTTGGCAACACTGCAGTTACTACGAGTATGTTTGTTTCTTTCGCGCGCAATAATTAACCAATAGGAAAAAACTACCGGTAAAGCTATCTTTTGTCATTGCGCCGCGCGGCCTTGTCGGCTTTTCTTTGTAATTTGCACGTGCGCATCAGTCGATCGATCATAAGCTTTCGCTCGATTGGATTGTTTTTATTGTTAGGTAATAAACAATTACCTAACAATAAAAACAAGACGAATGCTTTCGTCGTTTGTTTCTACTTTTGTTAAATTTGAGAAAATGTCTCGGTATTCTAACTCGGAATATTACGAAATGATGTTATGTGTGGGCCATGAAGATGGTAATTTAAATCGTGCCCGCGAACTGTATCGTCAACGATTTATCGATGGCAGGCCAGCTGCTGAACAGAGACGGTTACCATCATACCAGTGCTTCCTGGATATGTCAATACGCTTGCATTCTACCGGATCGTTTCATCGCTCCAGTGGCAGTGGCCGTCCGAGCACTGTCGATCCCAGGCAGGTCGAGGAGGTGTTGGAGTATTTTGAAGAGGAGCCAACCACCAGCACGAGACGAGCCGCGGCAAGATTCGGCATGAACCACGTCGCAATTTGGCGAATTCTTCGTAGCGACGGTCAACATCCTTACCACTACCGCCGCACGCAGGAGCTGATACCAGCCGATTTCGCACCCAGAGTGAACTTCTGCGAGTGGTATCTCCGGAGGATAGAGGAGAGCCCTAGATTCGTGAATAGTGTACTTTGGACGGATGAGGCAACGTTCTCCAGGTCGGGACTTTCTAACATTCATAATGACCACGTTTGGGCTCGCGAGAATCCACACGCGGGTGGGCATTAGAAATTCGGATCCTGAATTTGGGGTTAAAAAGTGGTTGGGGGGCAGGGGGGAGGGAGGGGGAACCCCCCCTGCCACTCCCCCCCCGCGGAGATCCTTATTTTTTTTATGAATTTTTAAAAATTGAGGTTGGCATTAGAAATTCGGATCCCGAATTAGGGGTTGGGGGGGAGGGGGGGAGAACCCCCCCTGCCACTCCTCCCCCCGCGGAGATTATATCGGGGCAGAAACTGTAGGTTAGGTTAGGTTAGAACTGCGACCCCCAACGCACGAGCCGAGCGTGCCGCGGCAGCGGCCGGCGAAGTGCCAGAAAAGACTTTGGTTGCGTTAAACGGTAAGCACAACAACAACATAACTTACAACATAACCTCAATGTTTAAAAATTCATTTAAAAAAAGTATCTCCGCGGGGGGGAGTGGCAGGGGGGTGTTCCCCCCCTCCCCCCAACCCCTAATTCGGGATCCGAATTTCAAATGCATCCGAATTTCTAATGCCCAACTCAATTTTTAAAAATTCATAAAAAAAATAAGAATCTCCGCGGGAGGGGAGTGGCAGGGGGGGTTCCCCCCCCCCATCCCCCCTGCCCCCCCAACCACTTTTTAACCCCAAATTCAGGATCCGAATTTCTAATGCAATCCCCCACACGTTTCACGGCAGGGCAGATTCCAACATCACCAGGGATAGTTGCAATGTCGAAACTTCGAGAACGCAAGAGTTTAAAACCGCAAAAAAAAAAATTGACCAGAATATAGTATGAACAAGATTATTTTCAGCGGATTTTTTGGCTACCTTTCAAGTGCATTAAGTTCAAATTTGAAAATTCGATTATTGTCACACGCAACCAGAATAAGCGCGAGCGTTCTTGCACGTTATATTGACCAATGACATTAAATAAATTGTGTCGTGATTTAGTCTTGAAGTTTGATAATAAAACTCATATGATATTTGTAATCTATTATTGAGATACAGCCAATATACCTTGAAAGTAATGTTGCTAAAAGATGGCTTTTTTAACCATTTAATGTTTTGTGATCGCAATAAATCTGAGTATAAGCGAATGGGGATAGCGCCAATCATACTCCGTAATAAGACCGTTAGAAATACCGGTTTAGTTGAGGTAGTGGAAAAATGCATCCCCTTCTATCATTTTTTTGGCCCCCTCTCTATAAAATAGGCAACATATCTCATACTTTAAGAAAGATGAGGACCGATAACATTAAAAGTGCAAGTTCAAGGACGAACATTATAGAGTTAAATAAAATTTTGAGTTAATAGAAGTTTAATAAATTATAAAACAGCACCGAGTTCACCTTCCTCGAGATTTCCCCACGAAACTTATCAAAATTCAAACACTGTGGTAATATTTTAGTCACGCTTCCGCAGTAATGATGTTACGCGAAATGGGCTCGGCTTCGTCTAGTTGACGTCAGCAGTCTAGAGGCTTGTCACACATTGGACTTCATCCACAACAGAATTAAATTTTTCCGTGAAGAGATATTAAGTTATTTAAAAGAAAAATTATTATTCTCATAATAAAGAACTGAAACATATTCATATTAAAAACAAAGGACTCTTATATACACGTAGACACTTCATCAGACGCACAAAAAACAGCGATAACCAAACGTGCGATACATTTTCAAACAGCTGGCCTTGAACTGACAGTTGCGTTCATTAGAAACAAAGATATATTTGTAATCCATGACCTAGCCAACATTGGCCAAGGTCATGTAAGCGATTCTGTTTGTATATTCGGCATATCGCAAGGTGTAAGCGAGATAGACGTTAGTTATCTTATAGTGCAGTACTGTTTTAATATTGCTGTTATATTTACAATTTCGCAGTTTACGCATGTGAACATGTCGAATATTGAAAGAATTGAGATCACTAAAGTCAAATAAAAAATAAGTTCAACGGTCGACATTAATTACGCATTTGGCAGCTGTAGAACAATGTGGATGAACTGAAGGTTATGTGTAGGTTATGGTTCGTTATTTTTCCTTTGTCGCATTGTGTTTAAATATACTGAAGTATAACTAATGACTGAAACGACAATAATTTAGTATCTATATTTATTATGAAAAATTAAACCTAATAACAAAAATTATGAATTCATCTGACTTGAAGCGTATTTAGTTGTTGATGCATCATCTTCCTTAGGACTTACAAAAATTCTATTTGATAAACTACTCTAAAATCATAAGTAGGACCTGGAAATTAGCGTTTTCTTGTTGTTAAGTATATGCGTCATATAAGGAATTCAGAACATCCTTACCCTAATTAAGAGTCTGTATTTTTTCTCGTGTAGACTGAACTGATACGGATAACTTCCAAAAAGTGCAATACTATACGATAGCAAAAAAGATATTGTTCAAGTGATACAACACTGGAATGCAGCTGCTGTCGAATGTTTGTCACAATTTTGGGTAACGAAATCCATGCAGTTTTTCTTATTTGATTAAGAGCGAAGTCTGCCACACAGAACGTGCTGGTTCGTCTAGCTCCATCGGTGCAATGCACAACAATGGGACCCACATAAATTTGGTGAATTTCAGCAATGCGCTTAACTGTTGCACGGGTTTTGTTTACTCTATCGACGAACTTGAAAAAGTTTGCCACATCATTGGGAACGTCACTTTCCGTCCAATCACTGTATAAAAAATGGCAGATTTGACGGGCAGGTCCTTTTCCATCAGTAAGGTGTAACTCCGTAGCAACGAAATTATTATATACTTTTGTTTTGATTGTTTTTATTGTGTAATGCCCAGCTTTAATAACACTATTTTCTTCTTTTGACCAATACTGATAACCTTGGTTCTCATTGTTTTCCAAATTCGATAACATTACTATGATGTAACACTGCTGATTCCACAACATTATGTAAAAATCTTCAAATGTGCTTGGATTTTTAGTGCATAGAAATTTCTTCTTATCATCAAAACTATCCACGAAGTTGATCTTCTCAAAAGTTCCAAACGGGATTGTTTGTTGATTGCTCATTATTGTCAGTCGATCGTATTCGGTAAGCACTGTATGGACAAAATTCGGCTGTTTTGCGTTAACGTGTAAGTGTACAGCGTTGTACATTTTAAACTGGTTGTTCTCCATCGGGTGTGCCGTGCACGAATTTGACACCGAGCGAGCCATCTTGTTCCGTGGTGAACGACAAATGAAGTAAGCTCGCTCTGTGAATCCTAAGAATTATATATTATAAAAGCTGAGCGTTTCTAAATGATAAATGCATTGAAGCGCAAGCGTTGGCACGTAGAGCGAATATTGATGTACCTATCAACATAGGATGATTTATTGAATGTAAATACTTTTTTTATCAATGTTCTTAATCATTAAACAATAAATAAACATAGAGCCAATTATAAATCAATAACAATCTTCATGCTTTAATATCTATTCAAACAAGCTATTGTTGTTAACATATATAAGTTGATTATTCACCGATATTTATGAACGTCTGAAAAATTATCTCTTGCATAAGGTATTTGATTTGAAAAAATCATTAAAAAAAAAACGCATTATTGTTTGCAAAAATTTAATTAGTAAAAGACTAGTTCATCACAGCATGTAGATATCTAAGGGCCAAAAACCACAGCGATGGTATACTGTCATTATTGCATTTTTATGATTTAAGATTTCTGCATCTATCTTCCTGATTTCATCACTTATAATTGGAGAATTCAAATGATATACGAGAATGTGCTCCATCGTGAAATTCAACATGTTGATCCTGTCCCAGTATAAACTGATTTCTAGTCGCATAGCATCAGTCATTTGAATTGTAGTTGACTGTAAAAGAAGATAAAAATAGTTCAATCTATGCTCAACAATCACTACACAAAAATCACGATTGTAATTTAAGTAAAGATGATAAATTTCATGATAGAATAATGAAGAAAAAAAAAACGAAACGAAAAAAGTCTATTTTTATTTTAAAGCTGTCTATAGTTCAAAACAGTATAACCAAAGAAAAGCTCATCGATTTCCAAAAATTGGACTGTACCATTATAACCTTTTGAATTCGTCACGACTTATAATTTTCCTTGGGGAGAATTAAAACTCGTTGCATCATTTGTTAAATACAAAAGTTAATTTTTATATTTTAAATCAATTATCAATTTATATAATATTGTATTTTGTATGTAACATTTATACTAAGAAATATTCATATATATTAGGTATAAGTTGATGTCTATTAACAAATAACTGATGAGAAGTATGATGCCCCATGTAGATATCTCGTAGGATTTTAATTTTGGATTTCCGCCATTTTTTGATATTTTTTAGTACCTACCGAAAATCTCTTTCTGGTCAATTTTGATTTTTAACTTCCCACTAAAAAATCGAAGGTTTTTTGAAAATTGGGAAGTTATTGTTTTTACCCCGTTTTGCAAAAATCGAGTTCTCATCAGATCTCGACGTTCTGAGGTCCTAGGAAGCATCCGTGAATACTCCTGGGAGGGTGTCACTATGTATGAATGTGGTCGGTAGTGGGATTTCCAGCCACTGAAAAAATCCCCTCGTCCTCCAGCCTCTGAATCCCCGGGGAAACCGGCCTTAGGCATTACTTCGCGGGGGGAGGATATAGCTTCTGCTCTTCCTTCTGGTAGCTAAGGTGTTATTCTTCTTTTCTTCAAGGTGCCGTCTCCTGCTCTTCTTCTTTCGATGGAACGTAAGTCTGTGAAGAATTTTGTAGCAAACTTGCTGATGACGTTCTAGGCAGTTTGTGATGACAGCATTGCTTCTAATAGTGATTCTGGGTAGATCTTCTGGTTTAAGGCAGTTTTTACCTTATCTCGCTGTGAGCTAAAGCGTGGGCACTCAAAGACAACGTGCTCCACATTTTCAATGACTCCTGGGCAGGACGGGCACTCCGGAGAGATATCGTGCTTGAAGCGGTGGAGATACTCTCGAAAGCAGCCGTGTCCTGACAACATCTGTGTTAGATAATAGTTGATCGCGCCGTGAATCCGGTCCAGCCATACGTCAAGCTTCGGTATGAGACGGTGCGTCCACCTACCTTTCTCTGTGGCGTTCCACTGCGATTGCCACCAGGCGATGCTATGTGATCGTTCTTCTGTCCTGAGTTCCTCAGAGCTCAGTATGGTTAACTTCTTCCGTTGGTATAGACCTCGTCTTTCTTTGGCTAGAATTCTGAGAGGTAGAATTCCGGAAATGACACACACTGCTTCCTCAGATATAGTGCGGAAGGCGCTGGCTACTCTTAAAGCGCTAAGACGATATATTGGTCCAGCCTTTCTCCGTGATTCCTGTAACTCTAACCCGTCTGCCCAGATGGATATTCCGTACGTGAGCACTGATGTGACAACCGATGATAGCAGTTGTCTTCTGCTTTGCTTTGGGCCTCCGACGTTAGGCATCAGTCGTGCCAGACTAGCCCTCACTACTGACGCTTTGGCAATCACGTGTTCTACTTGTTGTTTAAAGTTGAGTCGGACATCAAGCATCACTCCCAAATATCTGATAAAAGGTTGCGATGTGATTTCTTGCTCACCGACTTTTAACTTGATCGTTTCTACCATCTTTCTACTGGTGGTAAGCACTGCCTCAATTTTATAATCGGCTAGTTGCAAGTTTACCGTGTTCATCCATAGGTTAACCCGTCTGAATGTGATATCGAAGGCCAGATTTATCTCTTCGAGATGCTTCGCGACGATCACTACAGCCACATCATCCGCATATGCAACAAGTTTTACTTCTGTTGGCAATGCTATTTTCAAGAGGCCATCATACATGATGTTCCATAGCAGACTGGTAGATTTTGCAAAAAACAAAAAAAAAAAATTAGTAAAGCAGTCGACCCTAAAGGCCATCCATGCAACTTCCCGCTAATTTCGAATGCGAAGCAATCGTAATGTACTTTGTTGTGACTTTTTTGAGCTCTTCGAGCTCAAAAACATGTTTTACAACACATTCAATTATCGATACCTCACGAAAGAATTAACCGATTTTGATGGGCCTTACGGCATTTGACGCATAATTTTACGCTCTACAATAGATCTATTCTTTAAAAAAAGCAATCCGACAAGAATCTTGAAAGTTATTTTGAAAAAACGCATTTTTGAAATTTTTCGTTTTCGATATCTCACGAACAAATCAATCGATTTTGATCGGACCAACGGTGATCGACGTGGTTTTTTGAGACTAAGAGCTGATTAGTTTTTGGAATCGATCGATAAAGCCATTTAAAAGTTATTCTAAAAAAACGATTTTTTGAAAACTTTGTTTTCAAGACATCTCAAAATCTAACGAAACAAATGAATTCAAATTGTCATGGAATTTAACGGCAACAATACTCTTTGGATCGCCACTAATCTCGATCCGATCGGTCAAGCCGTTTAAAAGTTAAGAGTGATTTACACACATACACACACCTACACACACACACCCATACATACAGCCGCACGGACACTACCGCAGGAATAGTTAGGGAAGTTTTCTAGGACCTCAAAACATCGAGATCTGATGAAAACTTGATTTTCGAGAAATGGGGTTACGTAAACGCTTTTATCAATTTTCCGAGAATTGCGATTTTGTAGATACTAGGTTAACACAGAAAGGGGCGATATGGAAACATTAATATCACAAAGCCAATTTTGATATACGAAGATAATAATGGTTGCATAAGTATCGCTAATAATCCGACTAGATATAAAAGATCTACACACATTAATATGAACTATTATTTTTCTCGGATACAAGTTGAGAAAAACGTAATTAAACTATAATATGTTTGTACAGGTGAACAACTGGCTGATATATTAACAAAACCATTGCCTGCAGTAAGATTCCTGGAGCTGAGGAATGGACTTGGTCTGAACTATTAATTGTAATTTGATTTGATAAGTAATATTTGATAATTGTAATACTTATAATGATAATAATAATAATGGATATGTATAATGTTTATAATGATACTTAATGATTTTAATGACTATAATGTTTAAGTGATCTGGATAGGGTTTTTTGGGTTTTTCCTATTCTATAAAACAAACGTTGAATTACATATATGTAACAGTTTTTTCCTGAAAATGCAAAAGAGATAGGATATGTTTTACTATTTAAAATAATGATAATAATTGTATGATAATTTTATATTTGTTTCAAGTTTATTATCTAAAAATATTATATCAAGATTTTATTTCTGATTTAGCTTATGATTATTTTATTGGAGTTATAATTTTACTAATAACAACTATACGTGTTTATTATTTAAATGAAGAGATTAATTTTTAAGTGGGCTTGTTGGATTATTTCTTAAATACAAAAGTTAATCTCTACATTTTATTTTATTTTTATTTAATACAGAGCTTACAGCCTAACGGCCAATAACAGGGTCATTAACAAGTAAATATACATATTTAATTAGAAATATCAAAACAATATAAATAAGTATAGCAGAGTGTTGTACATAGTGAAATAATAAATAAAGATTGTAAGTTGTATAGAAAAAATATAACAAAAATTGTCGGTGAAACCGCCGAACGGTACTGAATCATCATGGATGCCAACGCCCTGGATTTTAAATCAATTATTAATTTATAATATGATTATTGTATTTTGTATGTAACATTTATGCTAATAAATATTCATATTCATTAGGTGTAAGTGGATATCTACTAAGAAATAATTAATAGTAATAAAATAAGAGATGTTTTTGGGCGATATTGTTTATATTTTATGTTATAAGAGTGAGGCCCAGGCATCTCTTCTGATGATTTTTTGGTTGCTATTAGCCTTAGTGTAGTTAGTTATACGATAGCTTTTATAAAGTAATGATACATCACTCTTGCATTTAAAATAAAAGTTATTAATACAGATCATCAACGTTTAATATACTCAAGCACTGATTATTTATTGTCCTAATCTTAATAAAACTAATTTACTTACATTTACTTCCATTTTTATTTTTCTACTAAAAACGATATGTTAAAATAAAAACACTGATCAATAGCGACTTCTCCAAGAATAATGAATTCTTTTACAGCTCGCAATACATGTAATTATGACTTGGCTCATTACATATTATCTCGAACGAGTAAATAACTTGTAACAGTATTTATCACCGAAGCTGAATGACCTTTCAGTGTGTAAAAATATCGAAGATTTTCGGAAATCGTGAAGTTATTATCCGAATGTTTCGAGACCGGTGGCATTCGAAAGGGATTCATTCAACTTAGAGTTACTGTGAGTTTAGAATGATTTGGACAAGTAGATTTCAAGAAATTTAAAAAAAAAATCAGTAAAACAGTTGACCCTAAGGGCTATCCCTGCAACTTCCCTCTAATTTCAAGCGTAAAAAATAATTTTTTTTATTTTTTACAGGAAAAGTAGATTTTAAGTTGTTTGATAGCATTTGACGTAGTTTTTTAGTAAAATTCTTTTAGGTAAGTAATTCAGTAAAAAATAATTTGACAAACTAAAATAATATTGAACATCACAACAAGTTACATTACGATCGCTTTGCGTTTGAAACTAGCGAAAAGTTGTAGTGATGGCCCCTAGGGTCAACCGTTTTACTAATTTTTTTTTTATTACTTCTTTTATTTAAACATTATGGAGAAAAGCATACAGCTGATATTACGATGGTATACATTGTGCAAGTAAACCACATGTTATTAAAAATAATTTGTAACCTTTAGAGTTCATCACGAGCAATTGTCATCAGGAACAGGCAGCCAAACTGGACCTAAATACAACACAGGATCAACGAAGTAAAGCAGCATTGAGAGTGGTAAATACGTAGGCGGATGGCCGTCGAACCGCTTGAGATTCTAAGGAGCTCACCATTATTAATTAAGTACACAGATAAAGAACAAACTTTTTTGCATGTCTCAAAACACGCAAACGTATGAGTGTGCTCTCCCTTGTTAAAAAAAAGATTTGAAATGATTAAAAACGATTTGAACAGCACGATTAAAAAACATTTTATTTTAATACTTTGCATAGACTTAATATTTTCTTTGAATCAGGTCTACTCTCAATAAGCTTTCTCAATTTTTAACATAGTAATATTTGATAGATTATATTAATATGAGGAGTACTACAAAATTTTCTCTGTGTGGGAAAATTAAATAGGATTAAATGAAACCGGCTGTTGTTGAAGCTGATATTTGAACCTTTTTAATTAGATGATGTGGCCGTTGTGCAGTTCTATTTTAAGCCGTACCCGTTCTGATAACTGGTTCGTATTGCGCTGCAACAGATAATAAAATTTGTTTATTTAAAACAGGTGAACGTCTGAGTCTGATAATGACTGCGTATCTTTAGTAATAATGGAGCTAATAAATACTTTTTATGTAAAAAATTAAATAAGTACCAGTATGGTTATGACATTCTGAATGCCTAATGATGTCCTTTACAACGACGAGATAATTGTTCTAAATATTTTTTATGAAAGTCGATTTTACGGTTGACTGCTAGAATCCTTTCTGGAATAGTAGGTAAGTCTTCTATTTGTTTCAGCTGATCTCTGTACTGTTTCAATATGACGATGTGACTGCGGATCAGGGATATTTGAGACTGCATCGTAGCACATGACTGGTTCGTACAGGACTGCAACAAATAACAATTTTTTAAGTTATAATAAGTAAAGGTCTGACCTTATTGGTACAATCAGAGAATGATCTCTGGAAATACTCAGCTTATTTTAAATCTTGCTTATATTTTTGTATCTGCTAGATAATTACCGATCTTTATATGACTAAATGACTTACTGCAAATACTGGATGGCTATTTTCAAATGCAAGTTTAGTGCAAAACTTACAAAAAATCTTTGTGTTATATTATTGCTCAAAAATTATAAAAATCTGATCTGTGAATTATTATTGTTTAACACAAGCCATACAGAGAAAAAAGATTAAATTGAAACAAGAACATTACTTTAATCTTCAAAAAAAATTTATTTTTGACTAATAAGCTTTTTTTCGAAAAATTTGAATTGTGTAAGCAATTAGTAGATTTCATCAAAATCTAACTGTTAAAGCCGTTCTCATGACGCAACTTTTAATAAATTTTGCAATATTCCGACCTAACTCGACGAGCTGAGTCAGAAAATACATATAGTTCAGAAGTTTATATGGGTGATTCTCTGCTAACTGTGATTTTTTATGTCTATCGTTTTATTTGTCATTTAAACGAATTTTTTTTCATCAGGAAGTTATTTTTATTATAAATTTGATGTTACTCTATAACTGACATTCGATATTGTGACATAAGTAGTCACAGATTCTATATGATTTGCGGAAACACACTCGAAATGTCAGTACCGTGGCATGTCCAGTTCTTATTTTTCGAGTCAAACACATGATTTTCTAGCAGAAAATGTTTTTTAATGTTAAATTTATCTCTTGCAAGTATAGTCCGATATATCCTTTGTAGAATTACACTATTATCATACCAAAATATTAATTATTGAATAAAATAATCGACAAAGATTTTTGTCCTCAGTTTTTGTTCAATTTTTAAGTTAAATAATAAAGCCACTTTTTTGCTACCTAAATTTAGTTTTATCTGCTTTATTTGGTGGCTTTTTAAAGAGGCACTATTGGTGAACTGTTTGCAGTTGCATATTTATGTTAACCTTTTAGTGCTACGATAAGACTGAATTGTTTTTTTTTTAAAAAGTCATGTCGGAAAATTATTTGTCAGTACCATGGTATCGCGATTTATGAGCATTAATCCGATAATTAAATGGCTTACACTAAATTTACATTCCTTTTTACGTACACGATCAAAATTTTTTCAAGAAGTACCTTAATCATTGATATGATATAAAATAAGGTAGATTTTAAACTCAAATGTCAGTACCGTGGATGTCAGTACCATGTTGAAAAAAAGTCAACAATATTTTTAATATACTTGATCTCAAGATTTTAACTTATATTCAGATTTTTTTAATGTAATTCAGTGCCAGATAGTCCGAACACTTAGAATGATGCATAAAAATCAATCTGAGCGTCATAAGTCGTGCAATGAACCATTCAAAAAAAGTTTGTTAAATTAAATGGAATAATACAATAGATGACTTTTCTAGCAGATCATCCCTAAAATTTCTTTTTTATTTCGAGCTCAAAGAGTTTGGAAATGTACTTTACAGAATATTATTGAGCTCAAAACAATCATTTTAATACTTTTTTTGAGCTCTCTGATCTTTAAAATGTAGTTTTTATGGTGTAACCGGGTAAAATTCAAATTTGAATTTAATATCTTGGCGCCACTCGGTGCCCGTGAGTGCTGCCAGGTGAGCGCACCTCGTTGCCGAATTTATTGTGAGTACCGGCCCTGTTGTGGAGAAGTGGGGAAGTAGAAGGAGTGGGGACTCGGGGTCTCCCAGTGCCCCGTAGACGAAAAGACAGTTTCAGTTTGTGTTCTTAGTTGCCTGCGGCCACAACTAAAATAAGAAGCCCATCCATCTGCTGCGCGGGAGCCACAGGTCGCCAAGAGGAACGCAAATGCTGAGAAGATTCGCGACGGACTTTGGTTGGAGTACCACATGGAGCCGGTGCCTTTGGAGAGTTCACTGTTAGCTAACTGTAGCGACGTAGGTCTTTTTATATAATTTATACTATTGATTTTATTTATCAGTAATTACTTATTTAATATTTAATTAAAG
>CATLJT010000301.1:0-38653 GCA_949987775.1 Aproaerema taeniolella
CTCCTCTATGGTTCAAAGCCACTCCAATTTGGCCCGAATTAAGCTTTTTTGATAATTGTGGCTGTAAATTGAGCTGCAACTCGATGCGTTGTGGCTGCCGACGCGTAGGTCTTCCTTGCACGTTACAGTGTAAAACGTGCAAAGGCCAATGTGACAACAAAACGTAAGTAAAATATCAGTTCTAAAACTATTTTACATTTACCTAATATTATTCTTATTTTGGTATTTTATACTAATAGCGACCTTATTTTCAGGGTTTCCAGCACCTTTGAAATGGAAGATAATTAGTTTAATTATCAATGCATGAGGTGCACTTGTGGCGCCAGTATCAACACAATGTAAATAAATAAAAGTACCTGGGTGACGGTTTTTTTTAAATGAAACCTAGCTAGATCAAATTTTTCGCCCCCGAATCAACCTACATACCAATTTCATGAAAATCGTTGGAGCCGTTTCCGAGATCCTAAATATATATATATATATATTTATAGTACCTGGGTGACTGAGCTTCGCACGGTTATTTTTTTTAAATGAAACCTAGCCAGATCGACTTTTTGCCCCCGAATCAACCTACATACCAAATTTCAAGAAAATCGTTGGAGCCGTTTCCGAGATCCTAAAAATATATATAGATAGAATAGCTCGTTTAAAGTATAAGATACAAGAATTGCTCGTTTAAAAATATTGGGAATTATAACAACCCTAAGAACATAGAATGATTTGAAGAAAAAATAGTAAACTTATAGGATCTTTATAGAAACAAAACAATCATTAGAATTTCGTACGTCTGTCTGGCTATAGGTTAATATATATATATACCTAACTTAGGTTAAAATAGGCACGTTATTTCTGGAATATTGACTGATTGAGAGCGATTTACAAATTGGTACAAGTTTTATAAACATCGGATGACGGGAAGAGAAAATATTTTCATTTTAACGAATTATACTCGGACAAAGTCTTGCGGACGACAGCGGTAATTCTTCAATAAATTTGTAACGAGACAAGATATTGAGTAACGGTTTTTTGCGCAAAACGTGTAAATGATTGTGTGACAATATGTATATGTTACAGTTAAAACTAGTTAGCAGTTAGAACGCGTTTTTCCTAGTTAGAACTAGTTTTTACTTGGTGCCTTTGTTAAAACTAGAAATAATCAGTTAAAACTAGAATTTACCACTGACATATTTGATTTTCAGATAAAACTAGTTGTCACATCGAGCTATAGTTAAAACTAGCTATAGTTAAAACTCCCCCCCGCGGAGATTATATCGGAGCAGAAACTGTAGGTTAGGTTTGTTAGTAGCCTAGCCTAACCAATCCGTCAAGGGTTGGTTAGGTTAGAACTGCGACCCCTAACGCACGCGCCGAGCGAGCGAAGCCCCCGCGCGGAGATTATATCGGGGCAGAAACTGTAGGTTATGTTTGTTAGTAGCCTAGCCTAACCAACCCGTTAAAGGTTGGTTAGGTTAGGTTAGGTTAGAACTGCGACCCCCAACGCACGAGCCGAGCGAGCGAAGCGAGCGTGCCGCGGCAAAGGCCGGCGAAGTGCCAGAAAAGACTTTGGTTGCGTCAAACGGTAAGCACAACAACTAGGTACATAACCCACAACATAACCTCAAGCCAATCAGAATAAGGTATGATGAACTCTAACCTCGGTCGGAACAGTTTTAACTGACTCGCTTCGGGAAAACGCGTTTTGTCTTGCAGAAACTAGTTTTAACTGATATTTGATTTAGACATTAGTCAATTCTAGTTTTAACAAAGGCACCAAGTAAAAACTAGTTCTAACTAGGAAAAACGCGTTCTAACTACTAACTAGTTTTAACTGTAACATATATAAATAAAAACTTCCATTTCCTTACACACTGTTCAAAAAATTTCGTTAATACAAAAAAAAACACTTAATATATATTTATTCCAGTTTTTTTTTTATCTTATATTTATTTTAGGGCGCTTTTTTATTTTTTTTAGAATAAATCAATTAATTTCCTGTCGATTGACACCTTCATTATGCAAATCGGAGCATCCATTCAGGATTGAGAATTTAAAAAAAAAAAATCGAGTAAGTGGCGCCATCTCTGTTCCAAATGGGGGAATCTCGTTTATCCTCGGGTCAAATATTTTATTATGGTCCCTTCTATCAATTTGCAAAGTGGCTTGTTCCTATCATAAAATGCAGCTTGGTTTCCATAACAACTAGGACTAATAAGAAAGGACTAAGAGATAATTTTGACAAATCGATTAAAGCCATTTTGTTTCAAAGCTGAAGTAATCGAAATAGTTCTTAGCTACATTTGATCAAAGTTGGAGTTATAAGCAATAAATTATTTTTTTAAGAATTATTTCTTCATCAGCCCATATACGTCCCCACTGCCGGGGCACGGGCCTCCCTCAATAACATGAGGGGTAAATGCCATACTCACCACGCTTGGCAGACGGGTTGGCGAGGGTTTTGATTGCAGAGTTTTCCTTCTCTGTGTGCAGATGAACTCGCTTGCATATTTACCTTAGTCGCCTTGTACGACACCTCGGTAAGAAAGAGGGTGGTCCTATTCTACTCTGCCGGGGACTCACACGGCTAAAGAATTATTTAGTATTTATTAATTACAAATCATTTAGTATTGGTGTGACCGAGTACGATAGTGACAGCGCCGCGACAACACCGCGGTCCTATGTCAAAATATCAACATTGACAACGCCATAGGCCGAGCTAGCCTTTGCGCGGAACCCTAGCGCAATCAAAGTGAAGTTTCAGCGTGAGCCGAGCGCGAGTTTGTCGTTATCGTGCTAGAGCTGCTGAAACAGAAAATGTCTATTAACTAGGTCAGTATTTCCCAAACTATGGGTCGCGACCCACTGGTGGGTCGCGAGAAGATTTTAGGTGGGTCGCGGTGGTAACACCAAAAAACGTGTGGTTCGGTCAGCATCCGCACGTCATGTGTAACTCAGCTCAGTCTACACCAGTCTTTCCCAACGTGGGCGATAACGCCCCCTTGTGGGCGCTGCAGGCCTAAAGGGGGGCGGTAAGAGACCCAGAAAAAAAAGGGGGCGTTGTGTAGGGCTTTGGGGTCGATTTATAATTTCATCTACCTAGCTAGGAAGACTCTTAGACACCGACTGAGCTCTCGACTCTCGACTACATCTTGTGAACATCAACTAATATTAATTAAGATATAGCTCAAACTCGGTTCGATATAATAGACCGCGGGCAATCATGTTTTAACAAGTTTTTGTTAAATAATCCGATTTGTACATTCCTGTATCAATCGGCTGGTTCTATAATACTTGTTCTTGCTTGTCGAGTACGATTGGGCGTCGAATGAGATAAACGAGTTTATGCACGTTTGTCTTATTCCTGTTGGTGCGTGCTGCTTATGCAATCCTATATAAACGACGTAAATTTATTTTATTTTCATTTGCGGTTTCGCGCATAATAGATAAGCAGTACTTCATTATAACACTTACGTATTTCTCAAAACAAAACAATGTCGGAAGTAAAAAAGAAGAGACGGCAATACTCTGCGGAATATATTAAATTCGGATTTATTGAAAATCCCACAAACCCGTCGTCGCCTTTGTGTCTTCTATGTCTAAAAACATTTTCGAACGAAGCAATGAAGCCTTCAAGACTGCAAGATCATTTGAATAAAATGCATCCAGATAAGAAAGACAAGAATGTAGCATATTTTCAAGACCTAGAGAAGAAGCATAATACTCAGCCAAGTGTATCAAAACTATTTTCGGCGGCTGCTAAGCAAGATGACGACGGACTTCGAGCTTCGTACAATATCTCTTTGTTAATTGCTCAAAAAGGCAAACCACACAACATCGGAGAAGAGTTAATTTTGCCAGCAATAAAGGAAGTAATAACTACTGTGCTTCATAAACCGGCCGCAGATATTATCCGAAAAATTCCTTTGAGTAATAATTCTGTGCAAAGACGAATTGATGAAATGGCTGAAAACATTGAAGAATCGTTGTGCAATCATCTGAGGACTAGTCAATTCTCAATTCAGCTCGATGAGTCCACTTTACCAACTAATGAAGCGTTGTTGCTATCTTACGTGAGGTTTATTAAAGATGAGAAAATACGTGAAGAACTATTGTTTGCCAGAAATTTGGAGACAGATACAAAAGGCGAAACCATACATTGGAAAAGTTTTGTGAAGAGAAAGAGATTCCTTTGAAAAATATTATATCAGTTGCTACGGATGGCGCTCCGGCTATGACAGGGCGCCATAAAGGCTTCATAGCGTACTTAAAAAATAAAATTCCAGATGTCCTTGCTATACATTGCGTTATTCATAGACAACATTTTGGTTGCTAGAAACTTAAGTGAACGACTATTTCAATCACTGCAATATGTCATCAAAGCAGTCAATAAAATCCGTAGCAGCTCTTTGAATGATAGATTATTTCATCAGCTTTGTGTTACTAATGACGAAGATTTCAACCGTTTATTGCTTCATACTGAAGTTCGTTGGCTGTCAAGAGGCAATTGTCTGATACGATTTTACAACCTGTTTGACTCTGTGATAGAGTTCTTGGAAACTAAAGATACAGAACTGCGCAACAAGCTCATAACATCAAAGAATGATATAGCTTACATGACAGACCTGTATAAATTGTTCAACGACATGAACCTCCAACTGCAAGGCGATGAACTAAATTTAATTAAAACAAAAAATGTCGTTGCTGCTTTCGCAGCCAAACTGCTTCTGCACAAAAAGAATATGGGCAGACGTGAGTTTCACAATTTTCCGAATTTATCAGTATCCTGCAGTAACGACGACTTGTTTGCCTACTGCCAACATTTGGAAAACCTCCACATTGACTTCACCGAACGATACCAGGACATTTTAAACTTGGAAATACCAGACTGGGTGTTAGATCCGTTTTCAAATGTCAACATAGCAATGTCACCTCAGCTGGAAGAAGAACTTATAGAATTGACAACAAACGAAGAAATAAAAATCAAGTTCAAAAATGGATATCAAGAATTTTGGCTTCAAAAACCGATCCTGCAATTGTACCCTGGATTGTGGTCAATTGTTCAACGATTCTTGATAGCATTCCCATCGTCATATTTGTGTGAACGTGGTTTTAGTGCTGTGGCAACGCTGCTTACTAAAAAGAGAAATCGTTTGCGTGTTACCGAACGTGGCGACTTGCGGCTGTTTTTGAGTAAATTGGAACCTGATATCAACAAACTTATTGAACAGCATCAGATTCAACCTTCACATTAGTTTTTATATAAGAATTGATTATGTTTGTTTTATTTTCAATAAAAGATACTCTGTCCGAATACTATAAAGTTGCGTTTCAATAATCAGTTATAAGTACTTAGCGGTTTTTAAGTATGTTTAAAAAGGGGGGCGTTAAAAAATAATTTATTCTTAAAGTGGGCAGTAGACAAAAAAAGGTTGGGAACCCCTGGTCTACACGGTGCGGTGGCGGCGGCGCGGCGGGGCAGCGCGCGGGCGGCGGTGGCGAATGCAACTAGCCAATGAGGGATTTTCTTTTTATTTTCTTTTTAATTTTTTCCCCAGGCGCCGGATAGATGGCGCTAAACTAGGTACGTTACTGCAACGTTAGGTCGTAAAGATACCATATCCTTTAACACATGTTTAGGTCGAGGTGGGTCGCCAAATTTGGACTATCATGTTGGTGAGTCGCCGCCCAGTCAACTTTGGGAACCACTGAACTAGGTGGTTTTTTCGCTAGCGAAAATTAAGGTGAATAGGCCCATTTAACAAATTTTGACCTCTCCATACAACTTGAGGGATCAGCCGATTGCTTTTGTATGAGATGACGGAATTTTATTTTGAGAATTTTATATTGGTTTCTTGGGGAAAGTTGTTCAGTTTTATAAAAAGAATCACCCCTAATGTTTCACAGGGTGTCCCAAAAAATAGTATCAAGTGGACGACCTGAGGTAGAACACAAAAAAAAAAGAATTGGAGGCCTTTTTTGAGATATTTTTTCGCAACTAATTTTTCATTAATTGTACTTTTATGCTTAAAATATTCGGCTTCGCAACTTTGATAGAAGTTTTAAAAATGACGGTCCAAAGTAAAAAAAAATACGGTCAAAATTATTCTCAAAATTTCAGTAAAAAATTCATAACTCGAAAAGTATAAAAAATCGCGGAACATACATGGGGATGATTCGGATGCCCCTGGTGATGGTCTACCTCAGACTTCCGCTTGACACTATTTTTTCGTTTCTTCCCTTTGGCACAACTGCTTGGCACAACCAGTAGTGTCATGGGAAATTTTATTTTCCTGTGACTATACTGGTAGTGCCAGGGGTAAAACAGCATTTCCAGTGACACTACCGAGTCCCAGTAGTTTCACGTATCTAATTATAGAGTGCCAACCTTCAAAAACATAATGATTATATATAAATAAAAATTGATAGCTATATGGGTAAGGCCGTATTTTTGGACAATTTTTCCACGTGGCCCTTGTCTTTTAAGTTTTTTCTATCTGTATGATAACAAATTGGGCTATTATTAATTTAATACTGTATAACGATATGTAAGCTTACAAGGGCAAAAGACAAAATAATTATTAAACGAAAATTATGTTAGAAATAAACAGTTTTATATCAAAAAGTGTAGGTATGTATGTATGTAAACTCTTTATTGCAAACTCTTATAGACTAATACAAAAATACATAGTGGTGTTTTTTTCTTTGAATTTGCTTGTTTTTTTTAGAACTTATCTGATTTTCTGTCACTGTGTGTTTCTATTTGACTTTATTGTACATATTATTATATTCATAGTTGGTCTCATACAAAAAGTTGTACGTATTAATGAGTACTTCACCCTTTATTGGATGTATGTAAATAATTTTATATAATCTAATAATGATTATTTAAGTACCTATGTGTTTAATCCAGCCAATGACCGTCAGTGCCAGTTTAATGATGTACCTAATTTACCAGGCATTAAAGTATGGTTGTGCCATGGGTAATTAGGTAGATCACGGGTAATTTTGCTGTATGTGTCCAATGAGCCAATCAGAAAGTAGTGTCACGGGAAAAAAAAATTACCCTTGACACTACTGGTTGTGCCAAGCAGTTGTGCCAAAGGGAAGAAACGTATTTTTTGGGACACCCTATATATTTTTCAGCAAGGAAAAATATAAATAATACTTGTAAAATATAATATAACAATGTTTATTCAATATTCATATTATAACGAATGGTATAATAAATGCATCTCAAATAGTAATAATAATTGTTTTCCATTAAAATACAATAACAATAAAAACAGAAATAAAAAAAGTGATAAAAACACTTTTTGGTGGATGTTTATTGTTTAATTTACCACAAAAAATAAAAACTCATCTTAGATAATGTCTAAAACTGGCCTAGGTCATTTTTTCCATACAAAAAATTACGTAAGCATTTGTTTTTTGTGAGATTGTCTAAGTGGTCTTTTAATTTTTTTGGTAAGGCCCAATCCAGCAGCTCGAGTACGATGGCGATAGCGCGCGTAATGCGCCGCGGTCCTATGTCAAAATGTCAACATTGACAACGCCAGAGGGCGAGCAAGCCTTTGCGCGGAGCCCTCGCGCAAATAAAGTGAAGTTTTAGCGTCAGCCGAGTGGCGCGCCGCAAGAGTTTGTCGCCATCGTGCTTAAAATAAAATACCCACCCGCCAAAAAATGTTTTTATTTTCCTTTAAGCCCCCAATTAATATACGAATGATTATAGATTTGATTATAAAAAGGTTAACATGTAATTATGCTTATCGCTAAATGCACTTCTTGCTTTATAAATTCGATTTATCGAGTTTGGTGTGGTTACAACTTATTATGTTCGTAGTAAAGAACGACTAGCAGGCCAATCACGCTAAAAAAAGTCTTCAGTTCAAATAAATCCAATTATGGTTCTTCTGCGGTCCAAGTTTGGTATCGCGCTATCATTCAAAACATAAAATTAACTGCACCAAAGCTGGAACAAAATTTGTTGCGATAAACCGCTGCTATGAGTATCGACTTGAATTCAAAAACTACGGAACCGATTTCAAAAACTACTGAACCGATTTCAAAAATTCTTTCACTATTCATTTCATTTCTCATTTATTTGCTAAAACAGAACATAACAAATTTACAAAAGAATTCTTACAGATAGGTACACAATGCTATAAATTATAGTCACAATAATTCTCTTTCATTCGTTTGATATGTACTGTGCTAGCAAAATGGTCCTGACTCAGCATATGTCTATTAGAATGCTACTTTATCCTTGAGTCACATGGGATACATAATTTTCCCAAATTCCCAAGGCAACGAAGTCCCGGGCGGAGAGTTAGTTACTAATAATTCCGTGAATGCTTCACAACTTTTTGATAAAGATGGTATAGCGATAACAATTTTATTATTAAATTGTGAAGCAGCCGCGGTTCTTTTTGAAAGAAATAAAGAAAGAAAAAAATAATTCGTTTCAATCCATATTTTTTAGCGCGATTGTTCTGAAGACATCACCAAAGTTATTTAATAATCATTCCTACAGTCTAACTTCTGAGAGGTTTTTTTTTTCAGGCGCTACATTTTATCAACTTTAGTGACTAAGACGCCAATTTTCTCAATTTCGCTGATGATGGTGTCCCCTGGTTTGAGGTACTCTGGAGGGCTACGGTACATACCCACACCTCCCGGAGTGCCTGTGAGGATGATATCGCCTGGGAGGAGCGTCATTACTCTGAAAAAAAAATTACTCATTACTTATCTCATTAAATCTCCGCGCTGGACTGGGAGTGAAGAAAAAGCTTAGAATGTACCATCTGCCAACTCTTCATAGGCATACACACATAAACACACACTTGCACACACACACTACCAACTTGATTATACCCAAGATCTCCTGTTTACTAACGAAACCTTGTGCGATCTACCAATTACATACTTCTTGAAATTTTAAAAGAAACAGCATAGTTCTGTACACAATCATGCAGTATTTTTATTATATTAAGAGAAAAACATAAATATGCATTTTTTTTTTGCTTTGCCACGATCGACTGGACTAACAGTCGCGATCGACCGGTCGATCGCGCTCGACCTTGTTGGCCACCCCTGCACTACATGTTCTCATTTTTCATTTTTATTTTATTAGTAAATAGTAAATTATGTCCACAAATAGTTTTTAGGGAAAGAAAAATGTTCGGTGCGAATGGGACTTGAACCCACGACCCCAGGATTAGATCTGATGCTCTAACCAACTGAGTTATCGTGTCTTCAAGTTAAGCAGCGTCTCATTCCCTTCTAAACACATTACGTCGTGCGTGTAGGTTGTTAGTAAATTATGTGTCGGAAAGGAAAGAGGCTGGTAAACCCACAACGCACACACTGTAAATTTATGTAAAATCTATTTATGGAAATAAAACTTATAGAATTTTTTGATACTGTAAAAGTTAATAATAGTGACGCGAGGGTTGTGCTGTATTTTGGGCGAAAGGCTGACAACCTCTCGCCACTATACGTCATGTTTCATCTAATAACCCACAGAATTTATGTCAAACGTGGTGTTCCCGACGGGAACAAGAAATAAAATAGGAAGTTGGGCAAACTCGTATAATAAAAATTTATAAAACAAAAGTGGACAAGTTTTAGTGCCGACGGAGGGCGATCGAATGCATGACCGGTTTGTGGGCCCAAGCGCCCCACTGCTCGTCTGAACGAGATACATGGGATTACAGTAATAATAACAATGCAAGCAGAGGTGAAATTGGACTACATACTATGACTGAACTCACATACAGTGGTCACAATTTTTATACAAATCTAAAGATATAAATGACTATAGTCAGTACAGCATAGTTTGAGTTTCTAAAAATATAATAATAGGAAAGATATGCGCGAACATACAAAAGTAGTCCTAAAAATAATAGGCTAAGCTGAAGCGCAAACACGTGGCATCAAGTGGTTTTAAACCACTGATGCTCTGTCTACCCCGTATGGGATTACAGGCGTGAGCGTATGTAATGTAATGTTATCTTATAAATTTGCTTCAACAAAAGACAGTGGGTTATCAATATTTTGGCTCACCTACTGTCCGCCAATTGGTAAGATATTTGTATGTATGTAAATCTACTTTCCCTTTGGAAT
Source organism: Aproaerema taeniolella (assembly GCA_949987775.1). Classification (NCBI taxonomy): domain Eukaryota; kingdom Metazoa; phylum Arthropoda; class Insecta; order Lepidoptera; family Gelechiidae; genus Aproaerema; species Aproaerema taeniolella. The sequence continues at coordinate 10,120 of CATLJT010000301.1, forward strand.
TTTTTTTTTCTTGACTCACCATACATTGGTGGAAACCGTATGAAAATCAGTTCAGTAGTCTTTGAGTTTATCGCGTTCAGACAGACACGGCAGGGTCTTTGTTGTATATACGAGTTGTTTGTTTGCATTGAATAGGCTCCGAAACTACTGGACCAATTTCAAAAAATTACCTATTTCACCATTAGGATGCTGCATTTATTAGCCCTGAGTAACATAGGCTATATTATTTTCCCCAATTCCCACGGGAACGAAGTCCCAGGCGGAATGCTAGTATAGTATACATATTATGTATACAGGGTGGTCCAAATAGTGACGTTCAAAAATTTTTTTAGATTCTTCACCCCTGGGTGAATCCGAAAGTACCCCATGTATGTTCCGCGATTTCTTGTTGTTTCGAAGTTATGATTTTTTGAAAGCGTTTTTCGAATTTTCTACCAGCGCTACTTTAAAAAATCATAACTAGTTCAATAGTAAGAATTTCCAAATTTTTTTAATGCAGTATGATCAGCTTGAATCACCTTTTCATGTGATAAATCAGCTATGCCACAGTCTTCATTACAAGTTATCAAAAAAACGGTCGAAACAGAAATTTTTTGGTTTGCTGTGAACGGAAGATAATTTTGAAAAATCTCTTAAAAATACTAAATGGCTGTTTTATAAGTTCAAACTTATTTTAAAAACTTCAGTGATTCCTCAGCTTACCAAATAAGTAATGCACACAAAAGATTGGTCTTAATAGGCGATTTAACGATGAAATCGGCGTTTAAACTTCGTTAGGTGAAAAGGCGCTTAGAAAATTTAACGGAAAAAACAGGGAAAAAACGAGACCCAAAGGGAAAAAACGAGACCCTATTATTAAGGCTCTGCTATCCGTCCGTCCGTCCGTCTGTCACCAGGCTGATAGTGACAGACGGACGCACGGACGGCTCATGAACCGTGATAGTTAGACAGTTGAAATTTTCGCAAATGATGTATTTCTATTGGCCCTATAACAACAAATACTAAAAACCAGAATAAAATAAATATTTAAGGGGCTCCCATACAAAAAAAGTTATTTTTTTGCTCGTTTTTATTGATAAGTCTTTCCGAGGCTGTATCTCATGAACTGTGATATAATATTTAGATAGTTGGGATTTTCACAGATATATTTCGGTTGCTGCTATAACAACAAATACTAAAAAGTAGAATAAATTAAGTATTTAAGGGGGCTCCCATTTTTTGACGCTTTTATAGAGATAATGGTTTTTATAGAGTCAGACTCGCACTTGGCCGGTTTTATAGGTAACGTTACGGAACCCTTCGTGCTCGAGTCCAACTCGCACTTGGCTGGTTCATTCAATGATCAGTTTGCTAAAATGTGTCACTGATCAATTGATTTGATATTATTTTAATGCTTTTGAATATGCCTCACTAATGCCGGTAATTAGGATGAAAAAAAAACATGCCAAAACAGTTTTTTTGAACATTAAATTTTACAAGCGCAAGCGTACCTAATGAAGTTTATACGCCGATTTCATCAAAAAATCGCGTATTAATACCATTTTTTAATATTATTATTTGGTAAGCTGGTAAGGAATCACTGAAGTTTTTAAAATGAGTTTGAACTTCTGAAACAGCCATTTAGTATTTTTAAGAGATTTTTGAAAATTATCCTCCGTTCATCGCAAACCAAAAATTTTCAGTTTCGACCGTTATTTTGATAACTTATAATGCATACTGTGGCATGGTTAATTTACCACATGAAAGGTTGACACAAGGTGACTATGCTTGTGTTTTGAATTTTTTAAATATTAAACAAGTACCTAATGATTTTTTTCAGTAGCGCTGGTAGAAAATACGAAAAAATGCTTTCAAAAAATCATAACTTCTAAACTACAAAAATCGCGGAACATACATGGGGTACTTTCGGATTCACCCATGGGTGAGGAATTAAAAAAAAAATTGAATGTCACTATTTGGACCACCCTGTATATGATTTATGACATCTCATAGCTTAGGTATCTTGCCTGTCAATCTTTTGACTGTTGACGTAAAATCCTATCTTATCTGACACGTACTTTTTGGAAACATGATTTTACAGATACATGATTATTGATTTGACCCAAGTTTCAATTCTGTGTAAAACACTTTTAACTGTGTAAAACACTTGTGGCTCCAACCACAACACTATGCTGAGTCAGGACCTCTTCCTTGACCAGCGTTTCACGTCACGATTCCCCTTGATGTTTTTTCTTTGTTTATATTTGTGTATTGTGTGAAGTTATTTGTTTTGTGTTTACGTCAAAGTTGCTGGTCATTGAATAAACGTATTATCTATCTATCTAAACAGAAACCCCCGACATTCTCCACTCTTAAACAGCTGAACCGATTTTGATCAAGTACCTATAGCTAAGAACCTTCTCGATTACGACAGCTTTCAATAAAAAATAAAACGGGCAAGTGCGTGTCGGACTCGAGCACGAAGGGTTCTGTACCATTACCTATAAAACTAGCCAAGTGCGAGTCGGACTCAATAATAATAATACGTTTATTTTAAAAAAAAGTTCAAAATATTCTTATCCTATTATACAAGTTTAAGCTTGCATATGTCTGCCGCAGTGAGGAAAAAAGGCCTGGGCTCAGCGACTAATGCCAGACTGGTTATCAGGCTGGCAACACTGATTTTCAGCCCTCGCCCAAGTGAGATGCGAGGGAGTTAATACTATATAATGTTAAGACTACAAATCTAGGGCCTAATTCAAGTGTTAAGTGTCTGTGTGAGTGTAATGAGGGGTGAAGTTACAGTAGATGAAGGTATGTAAATATGCAGAAACAGAAAATTTTAATTTAAATAGAGCCGAAACACAAAAAATTAAAGAAATGATTACATGGTTGCTAGTGACCGAGATAACTATTGGGTTTACCTAACTTCTGTATTTTAAGTAAGAAGAGTTTCATTTTTGTCTTGAAATTAGATTTAGAAGTTAGGTTCCTAATCGGTGGGGGTATATCGTTCCAACATTTTTTTGCCCGGTAACGAAAGCTGCCACGAAAGGCCAAAGAACGATGAATATACCCACCAAGTGGAGGTCGAATGTTGCGAGTACCGTACTTTTGATGAAACCTTGTCTCAGTATTCAACTTACGATGTAGATATTCGAGCTGTTTAAATTTTATAACATCATAAACAAGACAGGCCAAATGTAATTCCCTCCGCGAATTCATGTTAAGAGAAGATGCTGCGTTCAAGACAGGTGTAATATGACTACGTGGAGGAACTGTATAACAGAATCTATAACAAGCATTTTGGACACGTTGAAGTAAACGCTGAGTTTTTGAGATAATAAAAACCATTATCTTTATAAAAACGGCAAAAAATCACGTTTGTTGTATGGGAGCCCCCTTAAATATTTAATTTATTCTACTTTTAAGTATTTGTTGTTATAGCAGCAACCGAAATAGATCATCTGTGAAAATTTCAACTGTCTATCACGGTTCATGAGATACAGCTTCGGACTCGGACGGACTTATCTATAAAAACGAGCAAAAAAATTAAGTTTTTTGTATTGGAGCCCCCTTAAATAATTATTTTATTCTGGTTTTTAGTAAATTTTGTTATAGGACCAATAGAAATACATCATCTGCGAAAATGTCAACAGTCTAACTATCACGGTTCATGAGATACAGCCTGGTGACAGACGGACGGACGGACAGACTCTAAAAAGAAATTAAATTAGTCGATTCATTTAGGAGTTACGATACTACAGTCATACACGGATACATCTCTCTTTTTGTCGGGGTTACCATAATAAATGAATCAAATCATATCATTTATTTTCGGAATAAGAGTACAAAGACGGCCTACTTTAAAATGTAGTTGTGTTACATTTGGCCACTGCCTGGCATGCAAATCTTTCTAACGGGTCTAAAAAAATTGAAAAACAAGTAAAGAAGTGATAGCCCAGTTGGTTATGACGTTATGAGCCACACTTGTAATCTGAAGGTCGCGGATTCAAATACTGGTGCGGGCCTGTACCACTAAATTCGCCTTTTCGGATTTATATACGGATTTCTAATTATCACTTGAAGGAAAAACATCGCGATGAAACCCAAGAAAATTCAGTTTCGAAAGACGAGCAGTCCACAAACCTGCATTGTGCCAGCGTGGTGGACTATGGCCTAAATCCCTTTCGTGTTTCGAAGAGAGGCCCTTGCTCCTCGGTGGGGACGTATATGGGCTGGTAAAAAAAAGTTTTACTCACGAAGAGATCCTCTCAATAATATCAGGTATCTTGTGCACTAGTTGCTTCGTGTTGCTGCTCTGCTTGCCCACTCCGTTGAGGCTGCATTTGATGTCGAGGGTCTCTGGGTCTCCCACTTCGTCGGCTGTGACCAGCCAAGGCCCGATCGGACAAAAGCTGTCCATAGCCTGGGTAAAAAAAATGTTTACTGTTACAAAATAAAAAAAACGTATACTTTGTCTTTTTTTACCAGTCCATATACGTCCCCACCGAGGGGCACGGGCCTCCCTTCAAAACACGAAAGAGATTTAGGCCATAGTATACCAAGCTGGCCCAATTCATTTCGAAAATGAGTTTTCTTGGACGGGCGGGTTTCACCACGATGTTTTCCTTCACCGCTAAGCAAGTGACAATTAGGGATCCGTACATAAATCCGACAAGACGAATTTAGTGGTACAGGCCTGCACCAGGATTTGAACCCGCAACCTTTCCATTACAATTCTGGCTCATTACCAACTGGGCTATCACCGCTAGAACCGTATACTCCTTCCCCAGTAGGAACTGTCCCGCGTTCCTCTCCTTCTGCCAGTCCCGCGCGCTGTCAGACTCTGATCCATACTTAAGTAAACCCCAGACTTACCTTCCCCAGTAGGAACTGTCCCGCGTTCCTCTCCTTCTGCCAGTCCCGCGCGCTGATGTCAGACTCTGATCTATACTTAAGTAAAGTCCAGACTTACCTTCCCCAGTAGGAACTGTCCCGCGTTCCTCTCCTTCTGCCAGTCCCGCGCGCTGATGTCAGACTCTGATCCATACTTAAGTAAACCCCAGACTTACCTTCCCCAGTAGGAACTGTCCCGCGTTCCTCTCCTTCTGCCAGTCCCGCGCGCTGATGTCCTGCGCCACCGTGTACCCCGCCACGTACTGGTACGCATTAGCCGCAGATACTCTACTGGCCGGACTACCCATCACTACTGCTAACTCCACTTCCCAGTCCACTTTCTAGGGAGAAAAGAAAATGTATCGATTTAAAAAAAAAATTATGGAACAAAAATATTTGGCGCGAATGGGATTTGAACCCACGACCCTAGGAATGGATTTCATGGTGCTCTAACCAACTGAGCTATCGTGGCTTCAAGTCAAGCGGTGAAATTTCTCATTTACTTACTAAGCACATTACCTCGTGCGTGTAGGTTAGCGCCAAGTCCTATTTTAGGGGCGTCTTGCACCAAAACCTTAAATCCAGGGCTTTAGGTATATCTCTTTCAACCTCTCGGGTGGTTAATCAGTCTATGAAACTGAACAACTTCCCCAAGGAACATAGGTCAAAATACGAAAAAAAAAATTGAGTCCCCATACAAACTTCATCAGCATATAGCGCATTTTGTATAGGAGATCAAAATTATTTTTTTCGTATTTTGACCTATGTTCCTTGGGGAAGTTGTTCAGTTTCATGGACTGATTACCCACCCGAGAGGTTGAAAGAGAGATACCTAAAGCCCTGTTATATTTAATAGCTTAAACACATATAACTTGGTTGTCAAAGTAACAAAATCTGTCAAATTAATAAAATTAAAAAAATAGTCTCGCTAAATACGTTTAGCACTTTTTTTTTATTTTTTATTATAAGATGGGTTAACTCTTGACCTCAATCTTGACCATAAGGTCAAAGATGAGGTCGACGATGGAGAGAGTTAACCCAGATAACGCCTATAAAGGCACTGGTACTCCCACGCACCGACGGAACACAGCAAGCTGTTTGGCGTCGGACTTCGGTAGGTAGGGTGGTCGCGAACCAGACGGCCCTTTACAGAGTCTACCACACCGCATGAGACCATAGGACGACACCTCAGATTCAGAAAAAAATGAAGTGTCGTTGCCTGGGATAGATTACTAGGAGGCAGGTCTCATTTGTGTTTCCTTAGTCGCCTCTTATGACACCCATGGAAAGTGATGGGGTGGTGTTATTCTCAACCGATCACCACACGGTTAGGTTTGGTGTAAGTCGCCCTAAGTTCCATTCGGGATGAATATTTTTCTCTAACTAAAATTATTTGTGAATCAGGCGGGTAAGTGTTTAAAAATACTTAAATTAGAATTCGATTTTAAAATGTTAAAGACTGTAACTGTAAAAAACAAGTATACAGTGTGACTTTTTAATCATTACGCATTTTTTTTCTTACGGTGTCAGTAACGTTGATAGAACGTAAATAGGAGGAATTTTTTTTTCCAAAATTTTCAGATTTGGCCCTTTTTAACGTCTTAAAGGATGAATTTTGTAAAACGCAGAAACACGAGTGTCACAAATTGTGATGAAGAGTACTATTACTAAGTTAAGACGATATTATTATTTTTTCCATACAAAAATTTTGATTTATTTTCATGCTTCAGACGATCTAGCTTGAATTTTTTATATGAAACGATATAAAACAAAAAATGCGGGTCTGTTAAATTTTTACAAAGTTTACGTACAAAAAATTTGCGTGCAGATTAAAAAATTACGTGGTATAGGCGACTTTAACTTTTAGCTTATTACAGGCATGAGTGTATCTATGATGATTATGATATTGTAGAACACGATCCCCTTTCATCATCATCAGCCTGTGTCCGTCCACTGCTGGACATAGGCCTCTCCTATGGCACGCCACTGAGTTCGGTTTTCAGCTCTCCTCCAACCACTGCCCGCTACCTTACGAATATCGTCACTCCACATAATTACAGGGCGCCCTACGCTACGTTTGCCGAACTCGTCTGCCCCAATGGCCATCGGTTCTACGACACACATGACCAGCCCACTGCCACTTTCAGCTTTCTAATTCAATGGAGTTGGTGACTTTGGTTTTCTGGCGGAATCCTCAAAGAAACACCTGAGCGACCTTAAATTGGTGATAATCAGATTGTGAGTGGCTACGTCTGGGCTCCGTATGTCATCACGGATAGGACGCACTGATTGAAAACTTTTGTTTACAGGCTTTGAGGTATGGGTGACGTCTTCAGACTCGGCGGAGTTTCCCGTTTCGTGAAGCATTTAATGTTTTTTAATTAAAGTAAGGATTTTAATTTTGAAAAATAATAAAACGTTTATTATACTAACAGCTGCACATACATACATTTAAAAGAGAAAACACAAACCCTTTAACTAATAATAAAATAGTTTAAACATGAATATGAATGCTGCAGTGAGCAAAAAGGTCTGGACTCAGCAATTTTTGCCACATTGAGTTGAGTTGGAGATTGGCAATACTGATTTTCAAAACGTACCTAGTGGCAGGTACGTGACGTGGGGGCATCACAGGGAATCGAACTCGGTAGGTATCCCACGTTTAAAACGAAGTATTAAAAAAATCAAATCTCTAGGCACAGCTGAAAATCAGTTTGTTGTCTATCATAGACAGCAAGTATTCTGTATTCTTTTTGCTTCTACATCACATGTAAACTTTTTTAATTGTATAAGAACATTGTATAATGTTACAAATTGTTAAGAAGCAGTAAAGTTTATCTACATATCTATTCATCGCACTTTTATGTCATGTAGCGAAGCAAACTGTCCCATAAAATAATCATCTAATAATGTGATCTTCCTCCCACCCACCTACACATTGCCAGCTCAATTTGCCGGAGTAATTGACCCCAATTAACGACGCTGTCAGGTCAGATAGACCTCTGATTCATGGCACGAATTTTGACCCTACGCAATGTGCCTCTGATTCAATATGAGGTACAGATTGAAGGTATCGTCAATTGTAATGCTAATTGGTTGTGGAATCCAGTGTTCTTGTTAATATTTGTCATTGCTTTGTTATTATTTTTTAACCGACTTCAAAAAGCAAGGTGGGCTTCTATACTAGAAATATGTTATGCTTGGTTTTACGGCTGTGTTTAGCCATAGGGTTATTTTTGGGTTGAAGCCCCATCTACTCCCTATTAGTCTTATGTGTGTATCCTGTAGTTGATGGTCAAGTCAAGGGACATTTTTGTGACGTTCCACGGCAAAAGGTACCTTATGGCCGATTAATCTCGTAATATAAGATGCTTAGTTACGGAGACATTTTTTCAAAGACATTTTTAAAACTTAGACACCACTGATTTAAAATAAACAATAACTTTATTATTATTTTTTAGAATAACCCTAAAAAAAATTATAATCCCAGAGATTCGATTGCTTATAATTATAACTTTAAAACGGCTGAACCTATTTTGATCAAATAAAGCTAAGAACCATCTCGATTACGTCAGCTATTAAACAAAAAAAACCGCATCGAAATCAGCCCATTCTTTTAGGAGCTACGATGCCACATAGACAGATACATAGAAAAACAAAGACCCCTGTTTTCTTGTCGGGGGTTTAAAAACCCCATTAAAACGGGAAAAAAATCGTGTCAAGTGGCTATCTATGGTCTCTGCTTCGCTAAATGGGACAAAGGCTCCTGCTTAATATTTGTGTGTATATTTTTGCACCATTTCACATACTTATAACTAAATTTTTTCGAAACTAAAACCGTCCAGAAGGCACCTTTTCTTGTGGATTGTCTGTTTTACTCCTGGCGAAGATTTAGATTAAAAAATATATTTTTTTTATTTCTTTCAAACTTAATTTTTTTAAGCTGGAAAAAAATATTTTATTGTTATTGGAATGGTAGAAGATTGGTAGGTGACTAACTAAATTCGACATTATTATTATTATAATATTATAAAATTTAATTTAATTAATTTTTGTTGTGTTAGAATATTGAGGGGTCATCCACATATTACGTCACAGCGTATGGGGAAGGGGGGGGTCATTCCAAACGTGACAGTACATGTTAAAGGTATACCAAAAAAGCGTGACATAGGGGGAGGAGGGGTACAAAAAGTCGAAATTTTGCGTGACGTAATGTGTGGACGGCCCCTTAAAATTAAGACCATAAAACACCTGCGCCCAAACTAGGTCCATGATTATATCATAACTTTGTATTTAGACCTAAAAGACCATGGAAAGCAATAAATGTTATGATTAAGATCTTAAGTGCATCCTAAAAAAAATGTTTCACTATCAACTTAATCTATGCACTTGTATTTTTGTTAAAATATGTTTTAATAGATAACTTTCTTATCAGATATCAGCTCTCACTGTCAATCAATGAATTGTATTTATTCGATACTAGCTTTCCACCCAGGACTTCGTTCACGTGGGAATTTGGGAAAATTATTTAGCCAATGTGTTAATAAAGGGTCTCAGCTACCTCGATACAAATTTTATCAAAATTGGTCCAGCCGTTTGAGCGTAAAAGAGTAACAAACATCCATACAGCCTCACAAACTTTCGCATTTATAATATTAGTAGTAACTTAATGGTCAGTTTGGACGAGTGGAAGTGACGCTGCCTCTTGATTGACGGTCCTGGGTTCGATTCCCAGGTTATGTGTCTTCGCTGTTCGTGTCTGTCTTTGTGTATGTTTTTAAGGGATCCACGACACAAGGTAATTTTAAAAACTTAAAAAAAAATAAAAAATGACCTAAAAAAATCTTACTGCTGTTTGTAAATCGTTAGACTTTGAATTATTAGACAAAAATAAATCATTATCTTTTTTTTATCAAATTTCAACTTCTCCATTATAAAGAATATTGAATTGAATTACCAGGATTAAAATAAAATAACTTAAAAGTTGTTTACTCCTTTTTTTTCAATCACCTACTACCTACTGGGATTAAGATAATTTAAATAAATTTAAAATTGTCAGTGACGATTTAGGATGTAAGCCAGCCCACTAAACTGAAAAACTTTTTTCAGAGAAGTCAAAATAAAAAAACCGGCCAAGTGCGAGTCGGACTCGCGCACGAAGGGTTCTGTACCATCCTTACTAATATTATAAACATGAAAGTTTTGTATGTATGGATGGATGGATGTTTGTTACTTTTTCACACTCAAACGGCTGGACCAATTTTGATAAAATTTGGTATGGAGGTAGCTGACACTTTGGATTAATACATAGGCTACATAATTTTCCCAAATTCCCACGGGAACGAAGTCCCGGGCGGAAAGCTAGTTATCTATAAAAACGGCAAAAAAATAACGTTTGTTGTATGGGAGCCCCCTTAAATATTTATTTTATTCTGTTTTCTAGTATTTTTTGTTATAGCGACAACAGAAATACATCATCTGTGAAAATTGCAACTGTCTAACTATTACGGTTCATGAGATACAGCCTCGGACATACTTGTCTATAAAAACGGCAAAAAAATCTTGTTTTTTGTATGAGAGCCCCCATAAATATTTATTTAATTTTATTTTTTAGTATTTGTTGTTATAGCGGTAACAGAAATACATCATCTGTGAAAATTTCAACTGTCTAGCTATCACGGTTCATGAGATACAGCCTAGTGACAGACGGACCGATGGACAGCAGAGCCTTAGTAATAGGTTCCTGTTTTTACCCTTTGGGTACGGAACCCTAAAAAATTACATCTTCATACAACTTGATCGATCAGTTGATTGCCTCAGGTGGAAGTTACCCTTTTGGAAATTTGTTCAGTTCCATGGAAAGAATTACCACTAAAGTTTCACTAACTAAGTAATTTAATAGTCTACCATACGATTTAAAAAGTTTTGACTCAGATTGAGTTTTTAAAGCAAAACTTGCTGCTTATGTGGCTCAAAATATAAACTTATTATAATGTTAAGTTTAATATTTTGTACCCAATTGTTAACTTCTGTACGGCCTTATAAATAAAGCATGTGTAATTTGTAGTTTCTTATGTAAGTGACGCTATGTCTTAAATCTACACTAATATTATAAAGAGGAAAGATTTGTATTTTGTATGTAACAAATAAACTTAAAAACTACAGGACCGATTTCAAAAATTCTTTCACAATCGATGCTACATTATCCCTGAGTAACATAGGCTACGTAATTTTCCCGAATTCCCATGGAAACAAAGTACCGAGCGGAATGCTAGCCTATACTAATATTATAAAGAGGAAAGATTTGATTGTTTGTTTGTTTGGATTAAATAGGCTCCGAAATTACTAGATCGATTTTGAAAAATCTTTCACCATAAGAATCCTACACTATCGCCGATGAACATAAGCTACATAATTTTCCCGAAATCCCAGACGGAAAGCTAGTAAGAAATAAAGATCTTAAACCTAAGTGATCCTATATTATTACTATATTACTTAGCTCAGCGTACAGAAGACTAAATACCTTAGTGACATCAGTCCTCAGTTTCACTGCGTCCGAAGCTCCAACGACACAGCTTGCAAACTTGTTGAAGACCATAGGAACCGGTGGCGGAGTTAGCTTCTGTTCTTCACAATGATCTTTGTAATTGAGGCCGATGCATAGGACCTTATCCATGCCTGTAACTGGAGCCTTCAGCAACACATCAGTTAGTGGGACTGATTGTGGGCTAGCGCGGTTCGCCAATCTGAAACAAAATTTCAACTAATTGTAACAAATAGGTTTCACAATGTTATACCAATAAGCAAAAAATAAAGACAACATCACTTAATATGTAATACCTTCTGATCTATTTGAAGTCGGTGCAAAGGCGGCATGCCAAACTTATTGGCATAGTAATAATAATGATGATAAACGCTACACACGCAAAGGCCCACAGTAAGGTTTTCCCTTGTGTCGTGGGTCCCTTGGAAAACACATAAAGACAAACACAAACACCCATGACCCGAGAACAAACATCTGCTTTTTACACAAATGTTTGCCCCGACTGGGGATCGAACCCAGGACCGCCGATCAAGAGGCAGCGTCACTACCACTCGACCAAACCGGCCGTCAAATAGAGCAAATAAATCATTCTATTGCAGTTTGAATAAAATAGTGAAGATTATAGTACCTACCTAAAGTTAAGGTATAAAATAATAATCAAATATCCAGAGCGCTAAAATAAAAGGAATAACTTACTTTTTAACTTGCTCAAGCTGGCCATTCTTGAGTATACTTAGTACAGTAGATGGTATCGACGAATCGATTTTATTAATATCGACAACATTTTTACTATCTTCAGTAACAAAGCCGGCACGGATCTCATCCGGCTTATTTTTGTAACAAAACTGTACAATTTTCATTTTGGCGCACTGAGTGTTTGAAAAACTTCTAACACCGGTTACCGTCAATTTGCTTCTGAATGTGTTTTTCACAGATATCTGACTTTTACCACTCGCTATCGCGCGCCCAGCTATCGAAATAGTTCCAATCATTGTTACTCAAGGTTAAAATCTCTGGAAATACGTCACGTAACTAAATAACCCGGTAAATATAAGTTATGCAATCATAACCACAAACATCACAATCCTAACCTATACAACCCAGTATCTACACAGATTTGATTGCCATTTTACTCTTACAGAAAAAAAACCAATTTAAATTAAAATATTAAATTGTGCACGAGAAATTATTCAGAAAAAACAAATATTTTAAAAACTTCAAAACTTTGTTTTTTTTTACTAGGGCAGACAAACAACACAGGCAAAGGGAAGTTAGCTCATGCAGCTTTTATCAAAACGTCATTCTGAAATAAAAGTGTTATTTTTAACTCAAGTTACTCTGTGTTTTTAACTGACTTAAAAAAAAGGAGGTTCTCAGTTTGACCTGTATGTATGTATGTTTGTCCGCGATTATCTTGCGTTTGGCTGAACCGATTTTGATGCAGTTTTCAGAAAAGTATTTGTTACATTTAGGAAAAGGTTTTAGTATTTTAACCGACTTCAAAAACGGGGGGGTTCTCAGTTTAAACTGTATGTAAGTATGTAAAATAAAATCTATATATATATTATATGTGATTTGCTTAATTTTAGGCTGTGCCTCCGCTGCCGGTACCGGCTCCTAGAACAGCTGCCGGTACCGATAGACGATATAAATCATTATAAAACTTAAATGATAGGTAATAATAATAGTAGATAGGTACTCAATGATGTGCTGCTATGTTATATGTTACCGGAAATATATGAAACCTACAAAACAACCTAACCTAACCGAGCGGAACTGCGACAACCGCTTAACGCAACCACAGTCGTTTCTGGCACATCGCCGGCCGCTGCCGCGGCACGCTCGCTTCGCTCGCTCGGCTCGTGCGTTGGGGGTCGCAGTTCTAACCTAACCTTTAACCGACTTAAAAAACGGGGGGGGGGTTCTCAGTTTAAACTGTATGTAAGTATGTAAAATAAAATCTATATACATATTATATGTGATTTGCTTAATTTTAGGCTGTGCCTCCGCTGCCGGTACCGGCTCCTAGAACAGCTGCCGGTACCGATAGACGATATAAATCATTATAAAACTTAAATGATAGGTAATAATAATAGTAGATAGGTACTCAATGATGTGCTGCTATGTTATATGTTACCGGAAATATATGAAACCTACAAAACAACCTAACCTAACCGAGCGGAACTGCGACAACCGCTTAACGCAACCACAGTCGTTTCTGGCACATCGCCGGCCGCTGCCGCGGCACGCTCGCTTCGCTCGCTCGGCTCGTGCGTTGGGGGTCGCAGTTCTAACCTTTTTTTTTTTTTACTTGGGGAAATGCCCACGCATACCCCCCCGCAGCAGGAGGGTTATGTCGGACTCGAACCGACTAAAACCCCAAGGTGTTCCTTCTCCCGCCTTGGGTGAGGCCACAGGTATCGCGTTAGCATTCGTCTGTGACCCCACCGGGCGATGGACCGCTAAAAGGAAGCGGTCCCCATCTCGCGGGAGGCCAATATTTGACCCCCGCATTTACCGCCTCATTTGAAGGCGTGCACAGAACACATTGCACGCCCTCCAATCGCGAGGCCTGTTTTCCGATGACAGTCTCCCCTGTGACTGCCACCAGGCCTCTTTTTAGGATGCATGAAAGGAGCCCGCATTATAGCCCCTCTCATGCATCCAGCTCCTCTGCGGAGGATGAGGAAGCCCGCTGTAAGCTTCCTCCTCCTGCACCTCTCCCTGCTCCCCCTGAGTATACCATTCCACAGGGGGAGACACTTGTCGGAGATGTCTCGCTGCCAACGATGGAGTAAGCTCCGGTCAACAGCGAGAGATCTCCCCCCTCGCGCGTGCCAATTACGCTTGGCACGCACGCCACCCTCACCGAGCAGCACTCTAGTGCCGCTCGCCTCCCCCTTGCTCGTCCACGACACTCTCTGCTCATCAGAGAGATGTGTGGAGAGCCCTCTGCGCGGGACGGTCTAACCAAAACGGTCCCGTTCCGCGCCAGTGTCAGGTGATTCGCCATCGGACAACAAGAATTCCGAAGAAAAGTTGTTGTCCGATGCCCAGGGTGCACCGTCCCAAATCATTGCCCTTCCCCCCGAACGGATTCAAGAGGATTGACAATGGGCTGGGCGCTCGTGGAGGTTACCTGACCTAGCACCCCTCGCAGTTCTAACCTAACCTAACCTAACCAACCCTTAACGGGTTGGTTAGGCTAGGCTACTAACAAACCTAACCTACAGTTTCTGCCCCGATATAATCTCCGCGGGGGAGGAGTTTTAACTATAGCTAGTTTTAACTATAGCTCGATGTGACAACTAGTTTTATCTGAAAATCAAAGTCGAATGTAAGTAATACATTTCCGATAGTGATTTAGGAATATTCGCAAATTCAATCTTAGATAATCACCAACGCATCAAAGCACAGACCCCGATAAGAACACAAAATCAACTCATGTCAGCTGTCAAAAACGTCAAAAATTGAAACTGACAGTAACTTCCGGCAACCGTTCCAATTTTTCGTCGTTGCCGGTACCGGCAGCGGAGTCACTTCCTAATTTTATTCAAAGCTAACACTTCGTTTTATTAACCGACTTCAAACAAAAAATGAAGACGTTACAATTTCCACTAAAAATTGAAAAATAAAAAATTAAAAAAAAAATCGAAGGAACCAACCTCAAAAAACCGAAAAATAAATACAATATCATTTTATTGTGCTGTGTAGTACTGATCCGTGTGAAGTCGGTGCCGAAAAAATTAAGTTTGATAGGCAGCCTTTTTATTTTTTAAAACGCTTTTTGTTTTGTAAAGTTTCTGGAGAACATTTTTTTTTGCATGGCTCTGGCCCTTTTGCGACACTCTAACCGTAAGCATTGAGGTATAAGTACCTAGGTCTTAGAAATATTACCTTAATGACTGTAACTTAGTTTTTGTACTTATGTAGGTAGAGCATGTCAAGCGTGACACTTTGGACTTTGGACCGGCCCCGCATTGTATGGCGCGCAGTATAAATCAGAGCTCAGCTTAAACTGGCAGTGTAAAGAATGACCTGCTCTTGACTGTACACATTTGTAAGCTGCTACACTATTAAATTGTACGTTCTTGTAACATAGGTTGTAAATAGATAGGTATTAGGTCAATAAGTAAAATATAATAACACAAAAGTTACTCTTCTTATGACCTACACCTACCTGTTATACTATACTATGTCCTGCTCACAAATTAATTTAATTAATAATAGTAATGTGGTCCTCCTGAACAAACGCCTTACACATTATTTACAAAGTACATTAATGGTGCCGTACATTTTTCTTGCTATCACATTTCTAACAGGCATATTGGTAGGTGAGCCCAAAGAGGTTCCTCCCGACTATACAATAATATTGTTAGTAGACTTTATTTTTTCTCTGTCTATATTTTACTTGTATGTGTCTATGTTTGAGACTGAAGGCAGTTTGGCTCGATTTACGTTTGCCTTTTCCGTTAGTAGAGGCCTGTACTTGGTCCTTGGTCTGAAACAAAGAGTAAAAAAACATAGCGTTTAAAATGAAAGCCAATGTGTTTAGTCTGAAAGGTAACTGAAAGGTGAAAGTTGAATGAAAACCACGGATTTATACCTCGTACCAAAATACCTATTTTTCTTTGCATGGATTTATTTTGGATTTATAGTAATTACATTGCCTTCTCAATGGATTTATTTTGGATTTATATTTATAGTCAAAGAGAATTTAAGTCACTGCAACATTTATAACTACTAAAGCGGTAGTGCCAAAACAACTCGCAGTTTGTGGACCTTTCCTCTGGATGTAAACGCTCACTTAAAGCTTCTTAATTATTTACTAGATTTTATTGCAATCAGTGATCTTAAAATTAGGTAACATAATGAATGGAGCATTAACGATCTCAGGCCGTGCATTAATGAGTACTAAGACACAATTATCCAGTAAAAACAAATCGTGTTTTATGGCGGTAAGAAGTCTTTCAAAAACGCAATGTTTACAATTAAAGCTTGCTCAGTTTTGTTATTGTAACAACCCGTATGAAGTCCGCGCTGGTATTGTTACCCATGATAAATATTTCAAAGTGGTGGATATCAATAAAGTTGACCCTTGCCTGTGTTCCACTGTACTAGGTATATTATGTAATGGCCAGCTTGACAAAGTTAAAGAGTAAGTAATAATAACTAATCCATCCATATCCATACTAATATTATAAATGTGAAAGTAAGTCTGTGCGTCCTTGGGAAAGGATATAAGCTACATTTTATCCCACAGCTGGGCACGATATAACCTATAGTCAACGCAGGTAGTTGAAAGCTAGTTGAATATAATATGTATGTAAAATATATAAAATTGAAGTTCCTGACTCACTGACTCATCAACGATCAGCCCAAATCCTTGGAAAAAAAAGGCCAAGTGCGAGTCGGACTTGCACACGAAGGGTTTCGTATCTATAAAAACGAGCAAAAAATCACGTTTGTTGTATGGGAGCCCCCTTAAATATTTATTTTATTCTGTTGTTTAGTATTTGTTGTTATAGCGGCAACAGAAATACATCATCTGTGAAAATGTCAACTGTCTTAACTATAACGGTTCATGAGACACAGCCTGGTGACAGAGGGACGGACATTAGAATCTTAGTAATGGTCCCGTTTTACCCTATGGGTACGGAACCCTAAGAAAGTGTCTATGCCGCGCGCGACGACCGATGAAGTGACCATAAGCTCAGTTACACTTTATATAGAGATTAATTTTCCCCATGATACTTAACAACCTTCTCCAAGAAATGTACTTCTTACCAGCCCATATAGGTTCCCACCGAGGGGCACGGGCCTCCCTTCGAAAAACGAAGGGGATTTAGGCCATCATAGTCCACGCTGGCCCAATGCGGGTTGGTGAACCACCCGTCTTTCGAAAATGAATTTTCTTGGACGGGCGGGTTTCATCACGATGTTTTCCTTCAAGTGAAAATTAGAAATCCGTACATAAATCCGAAAAGACGAATTTAGTGGTACAGGCCCGCACCAGGATTTGAACCCACAACCTTCGGATTAGAAGTCTGACTCATTACCAACTGGGCTATCGCTGCTTATCAAGAAATGTACGCCAGCTTTCAAACAGAAAAAAACCGCTTCAAAATCGGTTCGTTTAGGAGCTCCGATCCTACAGACACACACACAGATATCTTGATAATACGTTTTATTCGGTTAAGGCGACTACAGCACCTAAATTACGATTTTATGATGCGTAGATAAGCATAACGCACTGCATTAAATCGAAGAAAAAAAATACTACGGTAATATTCAGGACATAAACTAGATAAGTAGTTTGCTGAAAACATGATTCAGCACTTTTGGTTCGATAGAAAAAGCTCACAAAGTCACCTCTAAATACCATTATTGTGTATCTTTTAAGCTGTAAAAACGATAGTAAAATGAACACAGGAACTTGAATTTGCTATCAAAATGTTCGCGATTGAACACTCTCGATAAGTAGTTTACGCATTTTTCGATTTAAGCTGTTACCTTTCCATAAATCTCATTTTTCTAACTTTCGAACATGTTTTTACTACGCACGCTTTCATAGTCCGTAAACTTCGTGTATCGACACTGTTCGCACTGCCGGCCCAGGCCTGTTGAGAGACGGAGATGGCACTATTCCTATGTGTGCTGCCTTTATCGGGTGCTGTAGTCGCCTTAAGGACAAATTCTGTTTAGGACAGATGAGGTTTACGTCAGTTTCTGTTTAGGACAGATTCGCTTTAAGACGCATTTTGTACAGGCAATAGAAAAAACTCTTTAACCAACGTCTTATGAACACGAGTAGGTAACTAAATTAACAAGTTTATTGCCCTATTTAGTAAAGGAGGAAGGAGTGTAAATTAAAGTCCGTATTACAGAACGCGACTCAGACTCTGATCTAGTCGCGTTCTGTAATACGAACTAAAAGACAACCATTTCTGATTTCATTTCAGATTATCTTTAACGCACCCAGAATCATTTCCACTATCAAATGTGATCTTAAGGCCTCCTGTGATGTGTATGGACAAGGTGTTATGCATTGCCCTTAACTACCAGGATAAGAAAATCCAGAAGAAGGCGGAAGCTTCAAAACCTGAGGTTCCAATGATCTTCTCTAAATTTTCCAGCTGTATTATTGGTCCAAATGACGCGATCAGAATAAGGACGGATGTCACTAAGGTATTTCATTTTTTTTATTTACTAGCTTTTCACCCAGAACTTCGTTCCCGTGGGAATTTGAGAATTTATGTAGCCTATAGGTTAATCCAAGGTATCAGCTACCTCCATACCAAATTTTATTAAAATTGGTCCAGCCGTTTGAGCGCGAAAGAGTAACAAACATCCATACATACATCCCAAGTAAAAACTTTTGCGTTTATAATATTATAGTAAGTAGTAAGGATTTCGTCGGTCGAGTTTGGTCGGCCTGGTCGAGTGGTAGTGACGCTGCCTCTTGATCGGCGGGTCCTGGGTTCGATTCCCAGTCGGGGCAAATATTTGTGTAAAAAGCAGATGTTTGTTCTCGGGTCATGGGTGTTTGTGTCTGTCTTTGTGTGTTCCGAGGGACCCACGACACAAGGGAAAACCTTAATGTGGGCCTTTGAGTGTGAAGTGTTTATTTATTAATTATTTATTTGTCCTTTTTTTTTTGAGAAACCAATAGCTTTCTTTTTTATCAGCTCATTTACGACCTCACCGAGGGGCACGGGTCTCTCTTCGAAATACAAAATGGATTAAGGCCATAGTCCACCACGCTGGCCCAATGCGGGTTGCTGGACCGCACGCCTTTCGAAAGCGAGTTCTCTTAGACGTGCGGCTTTCATTTCATCACGTTATTTTCCTTCACTGCTGAGCAAGTGATATTTAACGAAAAATCCGTACAAAAATCCGAAAAGACGAATTTAGTGGCCCGCACTATGATTTGAACCCGCAACCTTTTGGTTACAAGTCTGGCTCTACCAACCGGACTATCACCGCTCTTACATTCGAGTTTTACAATAGGGATGTTGACAGTATTTGATTTTATAAATTATTGTTTGTGAAACAAAAAATAATGCTAGAAATATATTAATATCCGAAAACAGCATTAAAATTGGTTTATAAATGAACAAATTATTGGCATTTATATTATTGTATAAGGACTAGCTATCTCGTTACGTGGGGAGAGCTAGCTATCTCGTTTTTACCTACGCAAACAAATGGGGGTGACGTCACATGCCTGTAAGTGCATCTCTTTTTCGTTGTTTGACAGTTTCCCCCTCTATTGAAATTTAATAGCTTGTAACTTTTTATTTCTCAAGAGTTTTCAAAAATTATTTCGGTTTTGGATTTTGGATTCAGTTCCTTTTTAAGATAAACAATAAAAAAAAATAGTCAACATCCCTAATAGTACATTCAATAACAGGTTTCTAGCAACATTTAATTACAATGCCAAGAAAAACGTTTAAGTACACTCTGTAACTTTTAACTACGATTAATTTTATATCAGCATCATATTATGATGGATCCTATCACACACAGGTGTTTTTAGGTCACCCAGACGCAAATCGTTAAATAGCTCTATAACGAACCTAAATTGATGGTTTGATAAAAAAATCGGAATAGTCCTTAAAAAGATATCGACTTTAGTTAAAAACGTTTTAGTAAGGTGTACAACCTTTATCTTCTCTTCTTTGTAGCTAGTTGATTAGGAAGTGGAGATAGCAGCAGTGATGGGTAGGCTGGCCAGAAGAGTTTAAAAGTTATAAGCGATAAATATTGGGGGTTATAATTTTTTTAAATTTTAGAGTTATTATAAGTCTTTTACATTTTAAAATCGACACAACTTTTCCTTCTTTTCCTAGAAAGTGGACTGGGAGGTGGAGTTAGCAGTAGTGATGGGTAGTCCGGCCAGTAGAGTATCTGCGGCTGATGCGTACCAGTACGTGGCGGGGTACACGGTGGCGCAGGACATCAGCGCGCGGGACTGGCAGAAGGAGAGGAACGCGGGACAGTTCCTACTGGGGAAGGTAAGTCTGGGGTTTACTTAAGTATAGATCAGAGTCTGACATCAGCGCGCGGGACTGGCAGAAGGAGAGGAACGCGGGACAGTTCCTACTGGGGAAGGTAAGTCTGGGGTTTACTTAAGTATAGATCAGAGTCTGACATCAGCGCGCGGGACTGGCAGAAGGAGAGGAACGCGGGACAGTTCCTACTGGGGAAGGTAAGTCTGGGGTTTACTTAAGTATAGATCAGAGTCTGACATCAGCGCGCGGGACTGGCAGAAGGAGAGGAACGCGGGACAGTTCCTACTGGGGAAGGTAAGTCTGGGGTTTACCTGACATCAGCGCGCGGGACTGGCAGAAGGAGAGGAACGTGGGACAGTTCCTACTGGGGAAGGTAAGTCTGGGCTTCACTTAAGTATAGATCAGAGTCTGACATCAGCGCGCGGGACTGGCAGAAGGAGAGGAACGTGGGACAGTTCCTACTGGGGAAGGTAAGTCTGGGGTTTACTTAAGTATAGATCAGAGTCTGACATCAGCGCGCGGGACTGGCAGAAGGAGAGGAACGCGGGACAGTTCCTACTGGGGAAGGTAAGTCTGGGGTTTACGATAGTAATTTCTTATACTAGAAGCTATCCAACCCAGGTCATAATTTAATAGTGGGAATTTAAGAAAATCCAATCAACATCCTAAGGGAATTGTTAAACTTAATTCAGCTTTCTGTAGATAAACCTGGTATCGATACTTATGACTTGAGGTCCTGTTTGTTTATATTATAAGATGGGTTATCTCTTGACCTCAATCTGATGAGGTCGACGATGGAGCGAGTTAACCCAGAAAATGCCTATAAAGACACTGGTACTCCCACGCACCGACGGAACACAGCAAGCTGTTTGGCGTCGGACTTCGGTAGGAGGGTGGTCGCGAACCAGACGGCCCTTTACACACCGCATGAGACCATAGGACGACATCTCAGATTCAGAAAAAAATGAAGTGTCGTAGCCTGGGATGGATTACTAGGAGGCAGGTCTCATTTGTGTTTCCTTAGTCGTCTCTTACGAGACCCACGGAAAGAGTTGGGGTGGTGTTATTCTCAACCGATCATCACACGGTTGAAAAATTACCATAAACCATCCATAAACACAATATTTTATAATAGCAAGTGTCGAGATCCCCTTAACATGTAAATGCCTGTGCCAGGAGGTCCCGCTCCTTCCTATCCTCCCTATAAATATGACTAAATCCATTATTACGCAGGCTATGGACACCTTCTGTCCTATTGGACCTTGGATAGTGACTGGAGACGAGGTGAAAGACCCTATGAACCTAAACATGAAGTGCTGTGTCAATGGAGTGCAGAAACAAATTGGCAACACATGTTTTCTGATACACGGCATACCAAAACTCATTGAGAGAATCTCCTCGTAAGTATTTGTGGGTGGCATACAGAAGATTGACTCATATATACACTCGGCTTCAAAAAAATCGCACCTTTTAAGAAATCTATTTTAAACATCTTTCAATCGTATTTGTATTATGAAATATTGGTAATGTTCGGTATCATTTGAAAGGTAAGGAAACAGAGAATGCAAAAACAATAATTTATTCAATGTTTTTTTATTGGAACTGAGAAAAATTTACAAAACAATAAAAATCCTTAAAAAACCCTAATGAAATCTGATTAATTTTTCAAAACAAAGTTGCTTAAAACTAATCTAAAACCTAGTGTTACCCCCCCTAGCCCTAATGACGTCTTCCATGCGCTCCCCTCATGGATCGCACCAACTTTAGGACCTCTTCTTGAGGGATTCTGTCCCATTCCTCAATAACGGCGTCTTGGAGCTCCTGAAGAGTCGCGGGAGCGGGATCACGGGATCTAACCTTGCGTTTCAGCTGGTCCCAGAGGTGTTCTATCGGGTTCAGATCTGGACTTCTCGCTGGCCACTGCATGACAGGGATCCCAACCTCTTGAAGGTAGCCCTGCACAATGGGCTATGTGCAAGATTTTTAAAATATTTTTTTTTTATTATAAGCAGGTTTAAGGTCCCATATTCAAATAAAAAATATATCAAATAATTTTGATCATAGATATAAAAATTATTAATTTTTAAAATTTTGGTTACGATTTGTTGCTTATTACAGCATTCTACAGATAAACTCCTTTGCCAAAGTAAAAAAAAAAAAAACGATTGACAGTTGGTTGACATATAACCTACACCGTTGGGTTTTTGAGTTTAAGTTCAACATTTAAGTTTCAATCACAGACTAACTAGAGATACGTTTCAATGTACTTACGTTTAAATGATCCTCACAGCAAAAAAGTGGACGTTTGGGACAATTCCTGTCAACCATTTTACACCCTTTCTTTCAATTCCTTTGGAATGGTAACAAACGTCAAATCTGGTGAGTTAATGTCAGTGTTTGAACAAAGAGGTATAAAACATTTTTTGGTTCTCTCCACCGCTGTAACTCGTCAGATGCCATGTTGGGTAGCAAAGCCTGCTGCGCTGTCGTTATTAGTGTTATTCCACAAATCCGAAGAGTATTAATCACTATCGTTGAAGCAGTTCTCGGAGTCCGGTATGAATAAGGTGTAGTCGTGAGAAGATCAGTCAAAATCTAGCACTACAAGTCCGTGCAAAGTTAAATCGTAATCTGGTATGCGGTAGCAGTAAAAGACTTCAGAAAAAATTAACCAAAAGCAAAAATAAAACTCAAAAATAAACAACCAAATACAACATGAAATAGGTTATGTTTTTTTTATTGACATGACAGCTTGGCAAAGACACGATTGTATAATGCCGTATTTATGATTAGTTTACCCTACTGAGAAACTTTTAATTATTATATTTTTATTTCAAAAGATAGATTTTTTATATATTTTTTTTAGGAAACGGGACCTTATTCCTTTATGATAAATAAAAAACTTAACGAAATTAAAAATATTTTTAAAATGTCGTACATAGCCCATTCCAGCAGTGTGCGCGCGAGCGTTATCGTGCATTAATGTGAACCCGTCGCCAATAAATCCAGCATAGGGGACCACATGTTCTTCCAGGATCTCTGTGATGTACCGGTGAGCAGTCATCGACCCTTGCCCGCGAGCACCGCCGGTCCGAGAGACGCAAGAAAGTTCAGTTTTGCCGTCGGCAGATATGCCGCCCAGAACATGCAGGAACCGCCCCTGTATTCTACCGTCTCTTGGATGCAGGCTAGGGCAAAATGTTCCCATTGTCTTCTGTATACTCTTTTGCGTCTATCGTTGCAGAAAAGGCACACTCTCGTTTCGTCTGAGAAGAGAACAGCTCTCCATTGGTCCAGGGTCCAATTGACGTAGGCGCGAGCAAATTGCAGGCGTGCTCGCCGATGCGCTGCGGTTAATTTTGGACCCGTGGCAGGTCTTCTAGCCACAATATTTCTCTCCTTTAGTCTTCTTCTAACTGTAGAGACACTCACGGCTCTTCTACGAACTGCTTGAAGCTGCTGTTGCAACTCAACAGCATTAGAGAACCGATTTCTCAAAGACTTCGATACGACGAATCGGTCATCTCTCGCAGAAGTGCAGCGATTTCTACCAGACCCACGCCTTCGGACAAAGCCACCGGTCTGCAGGAACCGCTGGTACACTCTTCGAACAGAAAAGCGACTCAAGTGCAATTGCCGAGCAACATCACACTGACGTAGTCCTGATTGCAGTAGTGCGATAACTAGGGCGGCTTCAGCAGCAGTAGTGTCCATCTTCAAGGACGGTTTTCTGATGAAAGATATTCTTCTGTGTCTTCTTCGACTGTTGGTAGCAAATTTATCCCCCAATAAGCTGTATCGACCCTTTTATACCCAAAAAACACTAAGGTTTTCCCTTGTGTCGTGGGACCCTTGGAACACACATAAAGACAAACACAAACACCCATGACCCGAGAACAGACATCTGCTTTTTACACAAATGTTTGACCCAACTGGGGATCAAACCCAGGACCCGCCGATCAAGAGGCAGCGTCACTACCACTCGACCAAACCGGCCGTCAATTTATCACATCATATTTGATGTTAATCCCGTTATCCTATTTCCTATTATCATTTTTTTATTTTTTTTATTATGAGATGGGTTAACTCTTGACCCCAATCTGACCTAGGTCATAGATGAGGTTGACGATGGAGCGAGTTAACCCAGAAAATGCCAATTAAGGCACTCGTACTCCCACGCACTGACGGAACACAGCAAGATGTTTGGCGTCGGACTTCGGTAGGAGGGTGGTCGCGAACCAGACGGCCCTTCACAGAGCCTACCACACCGCATGAGACCATAGGACGATACCTCAGATTCAGAAAAAATCAAGTGTCGTTGCCTGGGATGGATTACTAGGAGCCAGGTATCATTTGTGTTTCCTTAGTCGCCTCTTACGACACCCACGGAAATCATGGTGTTATTCTCAACCGATCACCACACGGTCAAAATAGTTTATGTAGATATAATTGATATGTAAATATAACTTTCCTCTTTTCCAGGGTAATGACACTGTTTCCGGGTGATCTCATCCTGACAGGCACCCCGGGAGGAATAGCGATGTCACATGACCCGCCGGAGTTTCTGAAACCAGGAGATATCCTCACCAGCGAAATACAGAACATAGGAGAATTAATTAATCCGATAAAATGCATGTAGGAAATCAGTGTTGCCAGCCTGCTATTCAATTCAATTCAATATTTTATTTGCATAAAGAATTACAAGTTCTATGCAAAACAATATAAAATAATTAGATAAATTAGTTAATATTTTTTTGGAGTAAATTCATTTAAAATAATAATAATTCAATAAAGAAAAATAAAAAATATATAAAAAGTCACACATAGGCATGAATCGCTAAGTCCAGGCCTTTTATCTTCACTGCAGCAGACATATGCAAGCATGAAACTATTGTAATAGCATATAAGAATATAAATTTGAACTTTTTTAAAAATGAATTTCTTAAAGAAATAAACGTATTATTTTTAGAAGAAAAAAATAACAATGAGGTGGGGATTTCCAGGTATCTTTGTGAGTTTGTACGTTTGTGTAATGAATAGCTTGAAAAAACAACTGGACCATTTAAAAAAATATATCAATAAAAACCACTGTTATAAACAAGTAACAAAGGCAAAGATTTTGTAAAAAGGGATCAATTTATTTTTCTTTATTTTTTAATTTGAATTATTGTTTGTAAATAAGTGGATGATTGTGTAATAATATATTTTGTAACTCTTTTTTTTTTTACCAGACCATATACGTTTCCACGAAGGGGATTTAGGCCATAGTCCACCACGCTGGCCCAATGCGGGTTGGTGGACCGCTCGTCTTTTGAAAATTTTTCTTGGACAGGCGGGTTTCATCACGATGTTTTCCTTCACCGTTAAGCAAGTGATAATTAGAAATCCAAACATAAATCAGAAAAGACGAATTTAGTGGTACAGGCCCGCACCAGGATTTGAACCCATGACCCTCCGATTACAAGTCTGGCTCATTACCAATTGAGCTATCACCGTGTAACTCTATATTATTTGTTAATTCTTTCATAAACGCCTCTGTGTGTTGTCTGTATCTTTGCTTGAATATATAACTAGTTTTCCACCCAGGACTTTGTTTCCGTGGGAATTTAGGAAAATTATGTAGCCTATGTTTTAATACAGGATATCAGCCACCTCCATACCAAATTTTATCAAAATTGGTCTAGCCGTTTGAGCGTAAAAGAGTAACAAACATCCATAGATACAAGCTTTCGCGTTTATTATATTAGTAAGGAAAAGGATGAATGGAACAAACCGTTGTATAAAAGTGTAAAAGTGTAAAAGGAGTCTTGCACCTATAGGTCTGTATCTTTGAACTACAAGCTACGATGCACTTTTTGCCTGCTTTTTGTATGAAAATGGTCGAATTTACGCAATTTTTTTTTCATTTTCGTCACGTTTTCACAAATTTCGAGAAAATCAAAATTTATTGACTAGAATTAAAAATTGAGGCTTAGCAATTTTGTCTTGAAATTTGCTCGTCTGGAAATTGTAGCCCTCCATGTAACTCAATCCTTCACAATCCAATCTATCCAACTATGGAACAATCTTCCCGAGTCCATAAGACGTTCTCCTTCCCTAGATTCCTTTAAATCCCGAGTCAAAGCCCATTTCCTTCACACTCTCTCCTCTTTCCAATGATTTTTAACCTCTCCTTATAATATAGCAGTATTATATGTATAGGTATTTATATATTATATGTATGTATGTTCTTTTTTGTTATTTAGATGTATTATTATTTATACTTAGTTTTATGTTACTGTTTAGCAAGTATTTTTATTTATTTTTTTGTTTTTTTATTTTAGTTCTAGCCACCACCCGCTTTGTTTTTTTACCTCTCGAAAAATATCCTAACCTAAAGGTTGCCTGGAAGAGATTGCTACCTAAGCAATAAGGCCGCCTTTTTGTACATTATACTTCCCTGATTATTCATGTCCATTTACTTTGTCTGTCCCTGGTGTGCAATAAAGAATATTTCATTCATTCATTCATTCAAGTATACTATTATAGCTTCTCAAACAGACCTCTTTAAGGCGACTACAGCACCTAAATTACGATTTTATGATGCGTAGATAAGCATGACGCACTGCATTAAATGGAAGAAAAAATACTACGGTAATATTCAGGACATAAACCAGATAAGTAGTTTGCTGAAAACATGATTTAGCACTTTTGGTTCGATAGAAAAAGCTCACCAAGTCACCTCTAAATACCAATATTGTGTATCTTTTAAGCTGTAAAAACGATAGTAAAATGCACATAGGAACTTGAATTTGCTATCAAAATGTTCGTGATTGAACACTCTCGATAAGTACCTAGTAACGCATTTTTCGATTTAAGCTGTTACCTTTACATAAATCTCATTTTTCTAACTTTCGAACATTTACGCACGCACGCTTTCATAGTCCGTAAACTTCGTGTATCGACACTGTTCGCACTGCCGGCCCAGGCCTGTTGAGAGACGGAGATGGCACTATTCCTATGAGTGCTGCCTTTATCGGGTGTTGTAGTCGCCTTAAGTATAGATCAGAGTCTGAGTAGCATTCTGTAATAAGGACCTACGAGTATGTCTTTCTTTCATTCTCAGTCTAGCGTGGAAGCGAAAGAGATGCAATGCAAAATTTTCCTTTCACCGCCGTTGTTCTATACTTACTCGTAAAGGCAACCTCGAGTTGTACACTCAAGAACACCTCAAGCTTGACACTTTGGACTTTGGACCGGCCCTGCATTGTATGGCGCGCAGTATAAATCAGAGCTCAGCTTAAACTGGTAGTGTAAAGCGTGACCTGCTCTTGACTGTACTTGTTGGTCTGTAAGACCGCTCCGAATTTGCCTACGTCAAATGACATCACGATGATGTCAGACAGATCTCTTCATACTAGTCTAAGATCCGAACCTAAATCGACCTTCACCGAGCTGATAATAGAACGAAATATATTTTATCATGAATTTAGTATATTAGAAAACATATTAAAAATGGGTTCGCTAAAAAAATCCTGGGCAGACTATTTTTAATTATTTTTCGAAAAATGATTTTTAATTAAATGTGGCAACATCAGGATAATAAAAAAATTTGGTCCTGACTGAAAGTATAAAACGTATAGAATGTGCAGCCGTTGGGTTGTCTACTATTTACCTGGGCGAACTACTGGGTTGCCAGGTAAACACAGGTATATCGATGCCAGTTACTTTCACTGGTTTGGATAATTAAAAAAAATTTATATCATCATAAGCGCTGTTTAATTGCGAACACGTTGATATAGGGTTGTCTGCAAAAATTCCGGTCCTATTAGGGTTTGCGAATTTTAAAGATTTAATTTCAACGCGCGTGAAGTGTGTGACAGAGAGATCCGAGGTAAGTTATACTGTGTAATAATAAAGGACCCAACATCGCAGTCGCTTGTGATGGGACCCTGAATAGTAGAAAGTGCGCATGCTCGGTGTGTAAACTATGAAGGGTAGAGGTACCTCTACTACCTTCATATAGTAAACAGTGCGTGTTATTTTGGAGCCAACTGATATTTCAGTAGCAAAAAAAAAATTAATTAATTACATAATAATTAAATATATTTAATATAAA
>CATLJT010000303.1:0-15838 GCA_949987775.1 Aproaerema taeniolella
AAAATTTGTTATGAAACAATATAACAAATTAATTTCTTACACTGGTGATAATTATCCGATAATTATCAGATAATTATCAATAAGCGTAATTATCTTGATAATTTCGAACCCTGATTTCAGCTGAACTGACGTCAGCTCAGCAGCGCCCATTTATCTCGTAAACCACCTACCCTGGCAATTTCTCAGCAATTTTTCATAGAACGAAAAATGTATGACTATAAGATACAATAATTCATTTCAAAATCGGTCGTGGTGGCGCTGCCAGTATTATGGACACAATATAATTTGAATTTTGATACCTCGGGGTCCGACGCTAACAGAAAGATGCCATAAAACTCACTGGAAACAATTAAACGCGTAATATTTCAGTGTGCCTATTATAACAGATGGCGATCCAGTCGGGCTGCGTGGCCCCCCACTGGATCTGGTTGACCTCGCCCTCGGCCGCCGTGTACGCCAGGATGGGGTCCTCGATGGCGCGCGGCATCTGCTGGATGTCCCAGATGAGGGCCTGGTGGTCGTCGCCGGCCGTGCAGATGTGGCACGAGCTGGGGAATGGGGGTGGTTCATTGTGGGAAGTTACTTGGTAATATTTTGTGGGAATAGGGATGTTGACAATTTTTTTAAATCGTTTATCTTAAAAAGGAACCGAATCCGAAACCCAAAACCGAAATCATTTTTGAAAACTATTGAGAAATAAAAAAGTTACAAGCTATAAATTTCAATAGAGGGGGAAACTGTCAAACGACGATAAAGATATGCACTTACAGGCACGTGACGTCACCGAAATTTGTTTGCGTAGGTAAAAACGAGATAGCTAGCTCTCCCCACAAAACGAGATAGTTAGTCCTTACGATAAATAAATGCTAATAATTTGTTCATTTATAAACTAATTTAATGCTGTTTTCGGATATTAATATATTTCTAGCATTATTTTTTGTTTTACATACAATAATTCGTAAAATCAAACTCTGTCAACATCCCTATTTTTTTCTAGGAGCCAATAAAAAAAAACAGTACTCAAATGCTGCGCAGAGCGAGGATGATAAAACAGCGTTATTCTTACAGAATCCCACGAGACTAGTGCTTCTTTTTTTTTAGATTACATTCTCACAGAAAAGTAGAATAACACATGTATCACGAAACTGGAAAACATAAGGACTATCTTCAAGAAGTCAAATTCGAAAAGTTTTCTTTTGAACAAAATTCAGCAATAGGTAAAATAATCGTGATATGTCTCACATTAGTCTGTGATTACTTTTACTAAATTTGGTTTGAACCAAATTGAAATGGATAGTGTAAGAAATTATTGTGCATTAGAAAGTTGAAATTTAGTTGGCTTTTATTTTTTGTCCTAGAGTAGGTTTTATTATAATTTACCCCTGATAGCCTGTCATCCTCTCAACGGACCTGCTAGCTTAATGCACCCACTGATTTTCTCGTAGTCCCCGCTGATCTGCTCATTATCCCCACTGACCTGTTCGTGGCTATCACTGACCTGCTCATTATCCCTATTAACCAGCCTGTTACCCCTACTGACCTGTTCGGTGTCCCCATTAACGCGATTGGGTTCCCCACTGCTATGGTCGTAGTCCCCACTAACATATCCACATTGACCTGCCTCCCTTCACTGACCTACTCGGTGTCCCCACTAAAATTAAACGCTGCACACTCAAAGGCCCACACTAAGGTGTATATTTCAGCTGAACTGACGTCTGCTCAGCAGCGCCCTAAACTTTGTCATTTATCTCGGAACCCTGGCAATTTTTAAGCAATTTTTCATAGAATGAAAAATGTATGACGATAAGATACAATAATCCATTTCAAAATCGGTTGGAACATACATAATTAAAGACAGACACAAACACCCATGACCCGAGAACAAATATCTGCTTTTTACTCAAATGTTTGCCCCGACTGGGATTCGAACCCAGGACCCGTCGATCAAGAGGCAGCGCCATCCGATCACCACTCGACCAAAATGCCTGTTCCCCACTGCGATACGTGTTGTCCCCACTGACCTGTGCGGCGCCCAGGCGATGCCGTTGACGCAGGCGCGGTGGTTGTTGAGCCGCGCCACCGGAGTGCACGGCACGCGCACGTCTAGTATGATAACTTCACACGCGTCCATGGCCACAGTGGCCAAATAGTTCGGGTCCTGTTTGTTCCATGCTAAGCGGAGAAGTGGAGTGTGTTGGGGGTCCTAGGGATAGATTAATATTTTTGTTGGGTTCAAATTTTATGCTTTTATCGTTGTTTTTAATTAGAAAATTTAGTGTATCGGAATACATTATTTAATTTTAAAACATAAAATATTAAAAAACATGAAAAAGAATTAAAAATGTTCCTGAGTAAACGCTGGTTTCAGGTTTCAGTTTTTGCTAACTTTACACCCACTATACGAATGGTTCCCTTGCTTGTTTCAGTTTTTTTAGACTGATTCACATCCTTTATCACAAACTGATCGAAAGCGACCCAACAATTATGTAAGTAAGTACTGTTAGATTAACTTGTTGTACAGTCCTTTTAATTCGATATTTAATAGTTACAATGCAAGAACACATATTATCTCTAATTTACACGCGAAAATGATCTATCAAAATGTTGCCGCCTAGTGCTGTTCCACACCGCGTGGACTGGTAGTGTTGTACCACTTTGTAGTCGATCGATTTTCTCTTAACAGTACATACCTCGTATATGATGGTGGAGTGCTCCAGATGGCGCAGGTCGAACATGCGCACGGAGCCGTCGGCGCCCACCGACGCGAACATGTCGCGCCCGCCGCCCGCGCGGCTGAACGCTATGTCGTACACCTCCTACGATAACGAAACGACTGTTATTGATTTAGAACAAGCATTTAAGAGGGAAGAATAGCTTCGCGATTCTAGCACAATAAGAATTTAGGAAAACATAGCTATCGCTTGCGCGCTCAAGCTCCCGGGCATCCGTTGCAGCTCGCGATTGACAATAGGTACTTTTCTTGGTAAAAGCATTTCGGGAGAAAATGTTTTCCACTAACTTAATCATAACAGATCACTTTGATTTTGGTGTCGTTCGGTTCTGCATAATATATTCTAGGTTTATACGTTTAGCTTTTAAAAATAAAATACATATACGTTTAGCTTTTAAAAATAAAATACATTGCCGTCTGTAGTACACTACAGACGGCTTAATTCGACAAAATTTTAATCCCTACTAATATTATAAATGCGAAAGTAACTCTGTCTGTCTGTCTGTCTGTCTGTTACCTTTTCACGCCTAAACCGCTGAACCGATTTTGATGAATTTTGGTACAGAGATAGATTAGAGCCTGGGAAAGGACATAGGCTACATTTTATCCCACAGTTGGGCACGATATAACCTGTAGTCCACGCGGGCGGAGCCGCGGGCGGAAAGCTAGTATAAAAATAACGTTATTTGAGGTATTTTGAAAAATGGAAAAACTATAAACCTAGTGGTTCATTGTGTTAATAACATACTAAAAATCATTCAGATTTGAAAATGTTTAGAGGTGGAAAACGTTTTCTCTTTTTGTATGGACGAGCACGTAATATTCTTCCCTCTTAAGACTCAACAGGTAATATTCTGTAAGTCTATGACCAGAACTAGTCACTGTCTGTTACTGTTGTAACAGACAGTAAAGCAACTGCAGCTCCAGCAGAATACCAGCGCTTTTCTTAAAGATGAAAAAAAAAAAATGAAAATGAAAATATTTATTGCTTCAACAAACATATTACATTTTGTATAGTTGCTGTGACTTTCTTTTAAGTGTGAGAACACCTGTGCCAGAAGGCCACGCTCCTCCATAACCAAGTACAGTATCATTTGTCGAAGACAATGGATTTGCAACATGCAGAATAATAAAAACATAGAGAGAAGAAGAAGTCATGCAGAATGTTAGTGAGTGGTTGCGTGTGTGACTCAGTGTGCATGTGTGTGCATGTGTGTGTGTGTGCAAAGATAGAGCACAATGACAGCGTTTTACACTAAAATAAAACGCTTATTTTATAAATTAACCGAAATATTTAAACCCAACCTTTATATGAGAGAGGCGAACTTGTTAATCTTGTGAACGGTCGGCGGCAGCTATACCTGTCCCTTTCTATCATATATCCCCATCTCTTTCCACCCCTTCCACCAGGCAGCCACTCCAAGGGTTAGGAGTGGTAGTTGCTTCATTGCGATTTGTGGTCAACGATCTAATTGAAATTTATTTGTTTTGTCTAACAACAAAAGTTATTTGTGTGCACAATAAGTTTTGTTGTGTTCTATAAGATTATTATTTTTTTTTTTTTTTTTTGGTGATTGAAGAGCAATAATGGAAGTAAAATAGTTCCACAAGTCATTGGTGTACATAAAAGAAATACATTTTATTATGCTAGTGGAATAAACGGAAACTTGTACGTAATTATATGAAGATAATTTTATCTAAGTGGTAAGATTGGAAAAAAAAAAATCAATAAAAGTAAATAAGATATGTTTGGATGGATAAAAACACACCAGGCAGGTGTGAAACTGTTGGGTTTAAATATTTCGGTTAATTTATAAAATAAGCGTTTTATTTTAGTGTAAAACGCTGTCATTTTACAAATTGAACGCTCAATATTTAAACCCAACCTTTATATGAGACCTGTCTGTTATCGCCTGGTGGAACATCGCCAATGTGATAAAATAATGTAGTAATTATCTTATATTCTTTAAACCCCTATTTAGGTTATAATTTAATATAGTACTGTAAATGTAGAGGTAATATAACTTTTTAAAATCATTTTGCCAAGCCGTGGGACTCTGGCTTGATAAAATAAAAATATTATTAAAGCAAGACTGGCACCTTATGTTATTCAGACAAAGTATACAAGTAAAACTGCAAAATAAATTGAAAGCTATTTTGAATCTGAAATTAACTTTTAATAAAAATAGACATATAGTACATATAGTAGGTACACATTACACATTTTATTTCAGGTCAATGTACATGTACAAGTACCTTAGAAATGCAGGTTATGTAACATGGGAACAAATAAACAAGGGTCAGCTAATATTAATGTATTAATTGCCTTAACAACAGGAAAATAACAAAGCTAATATTATTGCGCATAACTACAACACTGTACATTCAAGATTTCTGGGGGTCAATGTTAACGCCCTGATGGTTTCATAAGTAGATAAATGAAATTGACTTATAGACATAGACTGCAAAATATTCTTAACAAAGAATCATGTTTTAGCTAACAGCTTTTTCAATAAACTTTTGACAGTTTGGTATTTGATTGACAATAATAAAAATATTAACCAGCGCTGCAAACTATCTGGTAGTTTTTAAGTGGTTAAGCCTCATTTACAGCAATCTTATCAAGGGTGTTTATTATGGTTCTTATCACTCAGAAACTTTGATTGCTCTGGTTTTGAGTATAAAACGAGTCAGATATTTATTATTAGGCTTTAAGTTGTGAAAAGAAACAACTGTCGACTTTCACCTTGAGAGTAATAGATTTATGTAAAAGTAAGTATACAAGTACAATAAAAATAAGCAATAGGTAGTGCTGCATGAACAAAACTCACTTATGTAACATATTCTGTAGAAATTATAATTTACTGTAGCGGGGGCACTGCCCTGTCTCTAGATATTTCAGGAAATAGTGATATCTAAGAGAAAAAAGTCGAGCAAAACATGGACTAAGATAGTTTAAAACTAAAAGCTCACCCAAGCTGAGGGGCTGAGCTTGGTTCATTCAATAACGGATTTTAGGTCTATTTATGAAATCTTAATATTAATGTCCCAAATAATATTGAATAATTTGGTAAGAATAATATTGCTCTGTATCATTCTAGGTCTGATAATGAAATTCTCCGATTGAGAAAGTTAAATTATATAAAAAATAATTAATTAGTACAATTTAAAACTGGGCCAAGTCTTCTAGGAATTTCCGGGATATACGAAAACCATGTCGTCATCAAATTTAGGAATATAAAGCCAGATGATTAATTTGTCATTCGCTGACCATCATAAGTTGATTTTATTTATTTATTTTTTATATAGTTTCTTAATTAATATCATGTATCCCGAAAAAAAACACGTTCATTTGAGATACAGTGCTAAAAGCAATCAGTTAGATGCATTAAGGTGAAGAAAACGGAACATTTGTCTTCTAATGGCTTGACAGAAGCAAAGTGTCGCCCTGCAATAAGTAGTTGCCTGCTTAAATTGACTCATCGGTGACATTTTAGTCGTCTAAGTTGACTATGCATAGTATTTATTCATACGTTGTATGAAAATATATGGGTTCTGTTTGGTAGGTACGAAAAATTGCAAGTTAAAAGATCTAAAGCAATTCGTTTGAAAGAAAGAAAACTATACTTCATATTTCCAGATGTTCATTCAGATCTAGGTAATCAAATTTAGTTCAAAAGGGCAACATGTCTTTAAAAATAAAAATATCGATACGTTATCTAGTGTATTTGACGCTACTAAGTTTGCTTTTCAGAATTTAAAATTTCATCGGCTAGTACGCGATTGCAATCCTGAACAAGGAGCAAAGTCCTTTGAAGTACCCATTATACGTGAGATGCATCTGACTATCATAACAGCAGGCAGCTGCGTTAGTATGATTATAATTTCTAAAATGTTCTCAAATAAGAGACATTTTTAACTTACGTTACATCACGTTAAAGGCGGTATTATCTGCTCAAGAGGAGGTGGTTTTACGTATAAACATTTTGTTTCTCAAACATTGTTTATCGCGAAATGACTTTTGCAATGTTTTAATCCGGAATGTTTTTCCGATACAAAAAATTATATGACGGGCATTAGCCAGCTATACCATATACACGTAGCAGGTATCTACGGTTTTTGGTAAAAATATTTGGTTCAAGTTTTGATTAAAGTTTGTTTATTCCTGTAGGGAATAGAAGCAGCCCAAGACAGGGAAAACAAGTGTTATTTAAGATTAGATGGTTTTTCTGCAAAACGTTTGACCCCATTTTTATTACGGACTTAGCGAAAGTATTTTTCTTTCTTGGTAGAATGAAATATGTCGGATGGTATCAACAGATTCTTATCTGAGTGATTAACCGTTACATTAATTGCCTTGACTTAACATCTAAAGTACTAGTAAAACACTAATTAGTGGTTATTTAAAAATTTTATTTGGTGGATCCGTTCACACCATGTATTTTAGGCAAACTGCACTGGAATGCAATTATTTGTTCGAAACTTGGTAAACTGGTAAGAACTCCTTTATTCAAAAGTTGTTCTGCTTAATACTTAGTTTCGATCTGCGTACATCAGTAGCACATGGTTCTATATATGTAAGATAGATCTGATCTATCATGACTATGAATAATACATTTAAGCCTGTAACTGTAAGGCTAAAAAACATCTCTTTGCGTTAAGACGCGATGGATAAAATCAGTTTCCATTTCCGGTTTGTAATGTAACAATAATTCTTGCGCAGAAATTGCAGTTCAACATTAGCCACATGATGGTCTTTTTATTTGCAAAAACATTTTGCAACTTTGTGCAGGTCACTTCGAAAGCAAAATGTTCGCTTAGTTATTTAGGTTAGAGTTAGGTTCTTGCGTAGAATTCAGGCAAAGGCTTCGAATTTATAATTACCATACGTTGGCATTATTATTGCAAATCTTGTACTTTGCAAAAGGCAAAAATTTCGAAATCTATACCGTGCCTTGCCTTGGCACTAATAAGGCGAATACTTTGAAAATTTATGAAGTTTAAATTTTAAATTCCGTGCGTTGGCACTTTTATCGCAAGTACTTTGCAACAATAAAAAGTTTTTAAATTGTAAGCACCGTACGTCAGCACTATTATTGTAAGTACTTCGCAAATGTATGGTGAAAATATAAGTACTGTGCGCTGGCACTATTACTGCAAGTACTGTGCAAAGTTAAAAAGTTTTTAAAATTATAAGTTGGTACCGTACGTTGGCATCATTATAGTCAGTATTTTGCACAAGTATTTGTGGATTAGAGTAGCAATACTTAGCGAAGAGTTTCGAGTAAGTATAGGTAAACTTCTTTAGCAGTAAGCCATACGCTGGCAGTCCAGCACCACATTAGGGGAAGTATTTTACCTTGCGCAGGTAGATAAAATAATATTTAAGTGCGATCCCTTTCGCAGGGCTTCAAGTTATTGTCTTTAATTAAGAAAATAGAGAGTGACGTGATATTCATTTGTGCCTTGCGCAGGCAAATTTTTAATATTGAGACATTTTGTATTACAGTGAGAAAATCTCAGTCAAAAAACATTTACTTTGTTCACATGGCAGCCGTGAGTACTTAGGAGTAATTCATAATAGTAAACGATGACCACAGCATGGGGATATTTTACGGAAAGTAATTTTAATACATTTACATAATAAACCAGACATTTCCAAAAACAAAAATCGCTCTTATATTCCAACGAAAGTCATTTTTTAACAAAAACATTTTTGAGACGTTCTGTAAGATCACGTTTGACATGTTACACGCCAATTTGAAATGGGTCATGCAAGTTCAGAATACAGTGCAAAATTCCAATAACTTAGTATTGTTGTTTTAGAACACTGAAATGAAAACCATAGTAAGCATGCAACTTTTTATTTAAATGTGTATTAAATATATTTAAATGTGGGTCAGTCATCGACCCATGTCAAGAACATTTCATAAGGAGGGAGTTAAATACGACCAAAAGGAGTAGCAATGACCACGAAGGCCGGGTTTGACTAACCTGAGGTATGTTTTTCATCACAACTCAGCTGCACACAATTGTTCTTAAAAGCCTAGGTCGAAAAACGTCGACGCTAAGCGATTGTATTTTTTTTTAACACAATATAAACATTTTACACATGTAAAGATCAATTATAAAGACGCACAATACACACTCACATTTCATTTCGTAAAAAACTAGATGCAATTAACGTTAAACATTTGTTACGCCACCTATTTGTCAGGCTGACAGCAACGAACTGTCACCGCGATTTCAGAACAATTCACAACGGTTATTTTAGATTTCAAAGTACCTACATTTTAGGGCAGGTGTAGCATTTAGTAAAACTTTAACTTTTTTATTTCGTAAGCTTAAAAAGTAACTTATGAAATTCTCGGAAACAGAATATTGTTCCGAGCAAGTTAAAAACGAACGGAAATACCGTTAAATAAACATAATATTTTAAAGTGAAAAATATAATTGACTCACCGCGACCGCTCCGTTCGAAGAACAAATCGCCAATGAAGCAACTACCACTCCTAACCCTTGGAGTGGCTGCCTGGTGGAAGGGGTGGAAAGAGATGGGGATATATGATAGAAAGGGACAGGTATAGCTGCCGCCGACCGTTCACAAGATTAACAAGTTCGCCTCTCTCATATAAAGGTTGGGTTTAAATATTGAGCGTTCAATTTGTAAAATGCTGAGTTACAGCCATTTTTTATCACTGCAGCACACATCTACTATTGTTATAACTTCGAAACTCATAATTGCCATCTGTAGTTCTGTAAAGTGTAGTATGTGTGCTGAAGAAACAAAAATATATGATGCCTATGTTGTCTTGCAATTCTTTGAAAAATGGCGACCACAATCGTGATTTTGCCAATGTCTGAGTATTTTAATCAAAATTAAAATATAGAATGGCGAAATCGCCAATACCAAGTAAAGCAACCCTGTACGTTAATCTCGTCCATTGATCAGCAGGGTGCACCGCTTGCAGATGAGGATGACGATCTTGGATCAATAAGATGTTATGACTGCGCACACCCCTACTTGTCTTTATATTGCAGTAAAGACGCTAAAATCCGATACGCTGAAGTGACATTCGTAGATTTGGAGAATAGATGGCCAGTTGTACTGGATTAAAAAGGTGCAAAATCAAGTGCCATATGTAGATGCGCTTTAATGTACAAAACATACCTTATCGTGAGCAATAAGCTGCGTCTTCACATGTCCTGAAACCTCGTTGACTCTTCCTAACACCTGGCCAGTTTCCAGGCCCCAGATGGTGCAAGTAGTATCGATACTACTGGTCCCGATGAGGTTGGGGTCCACTTCGTTCCAGTCGAAAGAAGTCAGGGGCGCGCAAAAGTCAGAGTTCTTATTGTTGTTGAGAACACATTCGAAGAGTGTGTATGGTTCTCCTGCGCGCCAGATTCTGAGGTAGTCACCTGGAGAAAAAAAAGAAAAAAAAAATTTGCAAATTAAGATAAAATAGCAATAATTGAAATTAAAATTAATTAAGACTAGCATTCCATATCCTATGTCGATCGGTTGGTCTACCGTGAAGAAAGACCAACAATTTTAAAATTATTAGTAGAGAATCAGTGGCGTAATGGTGGAGCCGGTTGGGTAATAGTAAAGCGTAGGTTGTGTAGAGGCGATGCGTCGGTGGGATAATGTTGGAGCGCCGGTGGGATAATGTTGGAGCGCCGGTGGGGTAACAGTGACGCGTCGGTGTCATAATGGTGGAGCGCCGGTGGGGTAACAGTAATCAGTGACGCGTCGGTGTCATAATGTTGGAGCGCCGGTGGGGTAACAGTAATCAGTGACGCGTCGGTGCCATGATGGTGGAGCGCCGGTAGGGTAACAGTAACGCGTCGGTGTCATAATGGTGGAGCGCCGGTGGGTAACAGTGACACGTCGGTGTCATAATGGTGGAGCGCCGGTGGGGTAACAGTAACGCGTCGGTGTCATAATGGTGGAGCGCCGGCAGGGGGGTGTCACTCCGCAGTTTAGGCATGTTCTTGCGGCGGGCATACTGAGTATGTATTATTCACACGCGTTAGTCGCGTGTTGAACAGAATAATAAGTGTGCCGCTTGCAACAGTAGGCAAATTTTTATGCCTAAAGTTGACTTTTGTTAGGGAGTGAGACTTTAGTACGTTAGTACTATTATTTATTATGTGGCGCCAGTGGGGTAACAGTAACGCATCGGTGTCATAATGTTGGAGCGCCAGTGGGGTAACAGTAACGTGTCGGTGTCATAACGGTGGAGCGCCAGTGGGGTAACAGTGACGCGACGGTGTCATAACGGCGGAGCGCCGGTAGGGTAATAGTAAAGCGTAGGTTGCGTAGTGGCGATGCGCCGGTGGGGTAACAATGACGCGACGGTGTCATAACTGTGGAGCGCCGGTAGGGTAATAGTAGCGCGTACGTTGCGTAGTGGCGATGCGTCGATGGGGTAATGGTGGAGCGTAGGTGAGTAATTGTGAATTGTAGATGGCATAATGATAGAGCGTCGGTAAAGTTAAGAGCAAAGCCTCGGTGGCGAAAAGTGAAGCATCAATAGCTTAAAGGTGAAGCATTAGCAAAGTAATAGTTACAGTGTTTCTGTTGCAGTGCAGGCCTCTGTGTATTAAACAAGCACTCTTATAGTGACGAAAGGGAGGAAATCTTGAGGAATCCTGCATAATCATGCCCCTGCTGTATGTAGTACTGTTATAATAGTTTTTAAAATAATATTTACCGCTAGTGGCGAGTAGATCGGGGTAAACACCCTTACTGTCAGGAATCCACATGATCTTTGTGGTCGGGTATGGGTGGTCAAATGTGCTCTTAGCACTAAACTCACTGGTCTCTTCATCTAGGGAGATTATTTGGACCTGAAAAAAAAAATGTGATAAAAATATTATTTACTAGCTTCCTGCCCGGGACTTCGATCCTATGGGAATTTCGGGAAGGAATGATACACTTAAAACCTTCCTTTTAAATCACTCCGTCCATTGGTAAAACCGTATGAAAACCCATTCAGTACTTTGAGAGAGTATTAAATAAAATAAATAAAATTTTGTTTATTTCCTAGAGAACAATTTTACAAAAAACAGTGTTGAGGCTTCTTTTAAGTAAAAATTTCACTTGTGTTAGAAGCCCCGCTCTTCTACTATACATTATGTTATCTAAGTAGGTAAACAATTCTATTTCGATATAATTGCGTTTAGACAGACAGATGCAGCGGGGGACTTTGTTTTATAATATAATTATTTCTATTATTAGATTAAAAACACTTTTTACTTCTTGTACAGTCCTACAAATTTAATATTTAATAATTACAATGCAAAAAAACAAAAAGATTTGTCAAGAAGAAGCCGCCTAGTGTTGTTCCACACAGTGTAGTCTGGTAGTGTTGTACCACTTGTGTCGTCGATCGACATTCTCTTAACACTATGAATATCATAATCTGGCTGCCTATTGATCTAGGCACTTACCTTATTGTTATATTCTTCGACAAAGCTGCCCAGAGCTAACCGGAACCTTTTGTCGGGTCTTACGGACCAGTTCATTGAATATAGCGGCCATGGGGCTTGGTATCTGGAAATAAAGTTAACAATGACAATGTAAAAAATACAGATTAATTGAAATCCTCTTCATTTTTCAGTTAACAAAAATGCTATTTGATTTGATTCAATTTAATACCAATCTTGGAAAAATTTCATCCACAATAAAATTATGATTTTGCCAATGTCTGAGTATTTTAAAATTAACATTTAGAATGGCAAAGTCCTCAATATCAAGTAAAGAAATCCTTTACAGGTTGTAGTACAGTCAGAAGCATTAATAAACATTGCCACATTTTCTAAAACATCTTAAAGTCATATACATTATTTTTAAATTTTATGCCAAGCTCAGGTTAATAGCTGCAATAGGTAGAGCGCACGTGCATTAAACTTTATCAAAACTACTGCGTATCACGGTTTATAAAGCATAAATATAGACTTGGACTAGCGCAAAATCAGGTCACCTAAAATAAGGTTAGGTTAGAAATATTAGTAAAATGCTACTCAAATCCTTACTTGTAAATTTCCTTTCGTTTTGTGCTTGAGCTCGTAGTACTCGAGCTGCTATGTGGCATAGACATCATTAGATTTACTGTGTTTTCAACTATTTACGCTGAAAAACATGAAAATTATTTCAATTTTTATAAGACGAAAAATAGCGAAAAAATAACTTTTTTCTACATTATTATGTGCGATATGGGTCAGAGGGTCATTTTCATGTCTTGTGTTTGCATTGCATTCTATTTATTTTATTGTAAAGTTACTAAAACAGAAGAAAATGCAAAATTTCCGCTCATCATTAAAACTGCTTGAAAAACATACAGTAAAGCACTTTCTAGATCAACTTACATAAATGTTGGGATTTCAGTGTTATGTTCTACGCAAAAATAATTATTAACGCTACAAATTATTATTTTTTGGTAAATTTCTCATGAAAAATAAACATGCTTAGTTCGACGCAACTTGACAGTTGATGAAAGTGTTGCTCTTGTAACAGTATGAAATGTCCCTCTTATTATTTTTCTAAGGATTTTTTTTTTAAATAACTAAACCGCAACTATTGTAACACTCAAATACTTGAATTTCTATTTTTGTACTTTTTTTAGAAATTGCTTTAACCTTTTTTTATATTGAGTAATAATGGGCGGACCGAACATTTTACATTAACGCGGAATAAATTGATGCAGTAGCAACATTTTATAGTTTTTAAGTAAAAATGAACATAGGCAATGGTTTTTTACAAACTGCCAAGGAATTTTTGCCGGTTTTCTTCGATTGATGGTGATTGTGGTTTGGATCGGCACTGAATTCATATCTAGCAGCAATTGAGTATTATTCTGACTGTTTCCGACTGTAGTTCAGTATCGAACCAAATTTTTTTGTTTTAGAATTCAGCACTGGAAAAATACTTGCAAAATTAATTACTACCTACTTAAGCCGCAATCACCAACCAAATTCGAGCTCTAGGTTGATGGAACGGAAAATCGCTACGATCAGAGGAAGGCTTGGATGCAGTATCCCACCGACAGTCTTTCATAGGTACCACAGATAATATAGGTACAGTCAGCTGAAGAGATAACTCGATCTTGGATCTTGTACGGGAATTCTTTTATTTTCAATTGTGACAATTTTTTTTTGTTAAAATATATTTTATTTAGACTTGTAACTAAACTTTGTAACAGATTTTACTGAACTTGTATCTTTTTGTGTTTTTACACGTTTTTTAAAAAGAAATATACCTAGTATAAATCGTAGTATAACATGGTTATTTAAGTTCGGCGTAACAAACGTTACAGACTAGTGTTGCATAACTATCGATAGTTGACCTTGAAAGACAGTAAGAATATCAATAGGACTATCGATGTCGATAGCCAATAGTTTGCAATACTATTGATGATGGACCAAACTATCCATAGATCGATAGTATAGGTTCAAAACTATCAATACTATCGATAATATGTATCGATGATATTGATAGTTTTGATTCAATACTATCGATAGTATCGATACTATTAGAATGATAGTTTGGTCTGTCATCAATAGTACCGCAACCTATTGGCTATCGATAGCCCTATCGATATTTCTTACTGTTTTTCAAGGTTACGATAGTATCGATAGACTATCGATACTTTCTACTATTGGTTTCAACACTATTACGGGCATTAGCTAGGGTCCTATTGGGCATCGTTGTATGGAGACCTGACCAATTTTGCGTCGAGCAATGCCACTTGGCATGGCTATTCTACAGGTCAAACTGAGCTGACAAAGCCCGTTAGCCAACCTTGACTCCGCGACAGGGGGGGAGGGGGAGGGGGTTAAAGTACCGAACTCCCGGCGTTTAGAAAAAAAAATCTAGTGGATGTAATTGAAGTACAAAGTCAAGTTTGGTGTCGTTTTCGGATAAATCAAAGATGGCCAATTCATTGGCCATCTCATTTTTGTATGTTTTCATAGAAAAAAATAAAAAATGCATAAAACTCTGCATTCCAAGTGTTAAAAAAATATAAACAAACCCCAACATTTTCAGATTTTTATATGGAAGACGGTGAACAAAAAATACTCACTAATGGCTCTTTAAATGTAGATTACAAAACCATTAACATCAAATAACTTATTACCTAATGGTAATGTAAAAAAAATAGAAAACTTATTGCGGTATTCAAATATCTCAATCCCGGCGCTCGGGAAAAAAATATATCTAGGGGATGTTATTGAGGTAGAAAGTCAAATTTGGTGTCGTTTTCGGATAAATCGAAGACGACAAATTTATTGGCCATCTCATTTTTAACCCCCGACGCAAAAAGAGGGGTGTTATAAGTTTGACCGCTATGTGTGTGTGTCTGTGTGTCTGTGTGTCTGTGTGTCTGTCTGTGGCACCGTAGCTCTCAAACGGGTGAACCGATTTGGATGCGGTTTTTTTTATTTACAAGCAGGGTTTTTGGCGATGGTTCTTAGATACGTTTTATCAAAATCGGTTCAGCCGTTTCAAGGTCATCAGCTCTTTTGTTAGCTGCGGTAGGGTTCTTAGACTCTTAATGTGTATTTACTTTACTTTCAAACATACATGTGACCTAAAACTTGAAATAC
Source organism: Aproaerema taeniolella (assembly GCA_949987775.1). Taxonomy (NCBI): domain Eukaryota; kingdom Metazoa; phylum Arthropoda; class Insecta; order Lepidoptera; family Gelechiidae; genus Aproaerema; species Aproaerema taeniolella. Next base: position 15,347 of record CATLJT010000303.1, read on the forward strand.
TCATGTATGCTTAATAACTATGCAGGGTTATGGAACTCTTGGTCTGATGCTGCAGCCAGGATATCCAGAACACTAGCACACTCTTAAAAAAAATAATAGCAGATATGTCGTGTTTGGACTCGTTTTGTTCAGTATTTGATTCTGCATACAATGCAATGGTGGCAACACGGTGAGCTGATGCTGCGGCCAGAATATCCAGAACACTAGCACATCCTTGAAAAAATAATAGCAGATATGTCGTGTTTGGACTCGTTATGATCAGTATTTGATTCTGCATACAATGCAATGGTGGCAACACCGTGAGCTGATGCTGCGGCCAGGATATCCAGCACACTAGTACACTCTTAATTATTTTGAAAATAAGTTAAAAATTTTGAAATAAAAATTAAATTAAAAATTTAAAAAACCCCCCCCCGCAAAAAAGTAAAGCGGACATTTAAAAAGTAAAAAATAATACCTTTCGTTGAGCCATCAAATTCATTTCAGAAATAC